>JASANN010000310.1:1069447-1089517 GCA_031762395.1 Calameuta pygmaea | reverse complement strand
GAGAGAGAGAGAGAGAGAGAGAGAGAGAGAGAGAGAGAGAGAGAGAGAGAGAGAGAGAGAGAGAGAGAGAGAGCGAAGGGAATGAAGAGGTTTCTTTGTGTTTCAGAGGGAGGATGAGAGTATTTCATGAATATTATTTCCGTTTTTTTTTTTTTCTTAAGAACGTGCACGAGCACGCGCATGCAGAAGATAGAGACTTCTATTTACAAGTTCAGAAATAACATGATGCCCTGAAGTGACGCAACTCACGAATTCTAGCGGGAAAACTTAATTTAAAAATTTTTTTTTCAGCTATTTCAATTACCACTGCTTCCTGGCGTATTTTTTGCCATTGTTCTTGCGAAATTACAAACGTGCGGCGCTTCCCTACGTTACCGACCGCGCATACAGGTATCTAACCGACAATTGGGGCCGAATTACGTTTGTTTGTCTGCTTGCTTTTGTCCTTAGTTATCTCTTCGTTTTTAATGATACGCTTTCGTTTCTACGAATTCTTTTCATTCACGTGAAATATCCAGGACGTTTAATCCTCTGCTGCTCTTTGACCCAGTGCTCGTTGACGAGAGGGAAAAAGAAAAGGGAAGAGCAGTAAAAATCCTTCAGGCACACATCTGGACGTCACATTTTCTCGAACGTCGGGTACCTAAGCACATACTTTAATCGGTCCTGGGAAGGATGTTACGGGAGCCAATGGACTCTGGTATATTGTATGTTCGTATAGGCAGTTGTATATACATATATACGGGACGGTAGTGGGATCCTTCTAAATTTCCTACGTAAGGGGAACGGCCATCTGCTCGGTATTATCCTTGCAAACCCACGCCAAATGAGACAGTATACTTACCTACTATATTTCACTCGCCTAGTCCTGTTTATACATACCGTTTCTTTGCACAGGAAAAGGACTCTTCGCGTAAGCTTCATCATGCTCAGCAGTATATACCGTACGAATAAAAATTTATAGCCGAGAAATGGAAATTTAAAACCTCAAATCCCGAATCCCCTTTATGAGTGTTTCATACTGTGCTCGTTTTCTCAATGAAAGCCTCTACGATATCGAATCGGCGAATATTAATCCATACCATGACGTAGGGATACTGTCCAGGTTGGACGAGGTACATTGTAATACTAGTCCAAAGCTTCAGGAAAGAGACGACGAAGCAACAACTTCCGTCGATCGATTCGTGGCCTCGCGTTTAACTCCCCTCAGCATTGAGCTTGTGGGTGTGGGTCTGGGTCTGGGGTTCCTGGGGGCTTCGGGGCTTCCTTTATGCCACGCCTTCCTTATACATTGCCTTGCTACGTTTACTATATCGCATCCCCTTAGGGCCCCCTTACCCTCCCTTAGTGACTTGGTACTTTCGACCAACCCAAAATTATTTTGACAATTTAACTTTTTGTGACTGTTACTCACGATTATGTTAGATTAGTTGTAGCACTGACATTATTACGGGCTTGCAAGATTCAAATCGCCGTTGGGTTAGGTTAGGTTAGCTTTCAGTGTTATAGATGTTCCCTCTAGGTTCGATATTTCCTTGATCCTTGCCACCGTGAGATTACACCCCATAAATATAGATTGGGGAACGACTATACCCGTGACAAATGGTCGACAATGGCCCTTTGTATTATTTCCCATAGTACCAGGGAACGTGTGTCTATACGTGACACTGTAAATGGTGACGTGTGACTTTTCAGCAGTGATCGAGTATACGCACATTTATTATTATGACTCTTCTAGTCGGTAAGCCAACAGTCAGTATGGCTTGTGGCAGCCACATATCGGGGATTTTGCTCGCGTGGTGGTCATACGTATGTTTACGTATGAATGTCTAGATATTGCTTATTGCGAACGAGGCACTTCCTTTGCTCTATGGGTTATGGGAAATGCTCGATATACGCGTACCCTATCGCTCTACAGGGAAACGGTGCTATAATCCAAAGCCAGCTTTATCGATGCAGCCTCAAATTCGGTTTACATTCTAAGCAAGTCACGAGTCTCTGACTGATCTTTTTCTCTTTCATCTTTACCTCTTACTTCCTTTACTTCATTCTGTCTTTGCTTTTCTATCGTTGCAGTTTGTTTTGATTTGCTTCTAATGGTTTTGTCGGTTCTCCCATCTCCTGCATAGCCGTCGGTACGGACATGCTTATCGCTGCTTCTCGGAAGAGCTCTTAAACGGACGTAAACCGGGCCAACCGAGGAGATCGAAAAAAATCTATAAAAAGAAAAACGTGACACATTACGGCTATTGAGCGGTGTGTAAGCGTGTAGCTTAGTGCCTGTCGAGGTCCCGGAGCCATTTTGAGGCCCTTGGGGATCTCGTGTATTAACCAGGTTACTCTGCTGGCTTCAGTTTAGCCACATATCCTGCACCCATTGCGGTTTACCCGTACGCTTTTGAAATTACGAGAAAACTGGGGGAAAACAAGGGTCTATGTGATACCAGAACATGGAAATGAGTCAAAATGTGGGACTAGCCGTTTTCAATTTTCAAAATTGCCCAAACCGAACGGCTATATGCACATGTACAATCCATCGAATCCAAACTGTCTCTGGTGTTCATTCGCTTCATGGTATTTCTCTTGCCAAGTATAGAATGAAAAGAAAAAAAAGCTCTGGTTGTGTACGCGATAGTGGCCAAGATAGAAACGGAAGGGAAAATAATAATGATGAAAGGGAGATACTCTCTGCTCAGCTAGAGTGCACCGAACCCGTGAGGCCTACGCTGCATTTGGCGATCTCGAGATGTGAGCTTAACTATAGGGTTTTCACGTTATAAAACTTCGAAAGCTATTCTACTTGATATATATAGGATTATGCGACGGCGCGAGCTAAACATTTTAGTTTGGAACGTAGCTCGAGTTTTTCTGGAAGGATTTGGAATTGAGAAAATATTGGGGCTTCGACATTGGCAAAACTATTGGGTTTGCTTCGTTACTTATTTATGGAAATGTGCTCGGTAGGTCTTTTATTTTCGTCTACTCTGTATAATATCCTTATCGCGAGCGATGTCTGAACTTTGTACGTTCATCGTGAGGAGTCAACGAAATTACGACATAATTCGAAAGTTAAATGACACATTCCAAAAGAGATAATAACGTGACTTGGAGCTGGTTAAGTTAATTGCGTGTCGTTCAACGCTAAAGCGTTTCGTGAATACGACAGTTACTGCTTAATAATTATCAGGGTCAGAACTCATATGGAAACATTGATCGTCTTCGTGGAGTTGATGAGGTCAAAGTTTAAATTTTATTTAACAAGTTAAAATAAAAATTACGGTAATTAGCCCTAACTATGTCTTATGACCTTGTTTTTTTTTCATGTACGCCTTGTCGCTCTGTTATATTTCTATTCTCAGTGAGCCACTTTGAAACCAGAGTCTCCCGGATGTGATTTCATTAATTAAGCTCGATTCTACCGGGATGCCAGAGAGTGTGACTTATATAATAATTTAATTCGGCATCCTGCGTCCCGACGCCGTGTTGTCTTTACGTAATAAAGACTAATCCATCTACCGTAACAGCTACGCCAGTTTCGTTCTATTTTTATTGTTTCTTTTTTCGGTCTCTTTTTTCTTTATTTTTCTTCCACGTAACTACCTTCTGCTTTACATTGACGAATAACTGGGCCACTGAATAACGTGGTAATTGCAATTCCATGGAATAAAATAGAATTTCGAGATATCGACAATGCATGGCGTATTCTTCATAATCTGAAATCTATATGCGTTTCCACGCGCACGTGTAGGAATTCATATTGGAATGGAATGTATAGTATATATATAATATATATAATAATATATAATAATAATGTATAATATATATATATACTATATACACCATATAATCTAGTATATTTACTATCTACTTTTTTGTTTGGACATTGCGTAATATAGAATAAGCTTATCTTACCAGTTCACCAAGTCGTATAAATGCATTATCAGTCAGGGGAATTGGAATAAAGATATTTGTTTTTATCTTTCTAGCTGTAGCATGTCTTGACGAGTGAGAGAAGACTTTCGGGGGTTTCGGCAGACAAGGGTTGTTGATCTAGAAAATGGCAGGCAGTCATCAAGAGCAGTACACGGTGCCGCAACTCGCCCGGGTCTTCCACAGCCTGCCACACCTAAACGTCTCTCTTCATTCGGTTAACAACACCTTCAACCCACACTCCGAAATCTATCTCGAGGTTTGTACAAGATAGTCTGAATATGTAGAACATGGCACGTCTTTTTCGTGAAAGAGTTACCGGAAGTACGTAGTACAATTGATTTACCTAGCCCATCGCCGAACTGCTGTGACCTAATTGACATTGAGCGCGAGCTGCATAGCGAGTAACGATTACTAGACTACGTATTGAGAGATCAGCTTTGTCAGGATCTCTTAAGCGAATTTACTGTAGGGGAATAAACGCTCTGCTTCGAGTTCGTTGCATTGGAAATTTCCCTGTTTGCGAAATGCACACAGAAAGTGCACCAGAGCCGGTAGTAAGACCCTTTAGAAAGACTACTTCTGGTATCCGTAAGAGAGTAAAGCTCGTTGCCTGGGGGAGATTCGTAGTCCTGATCTCAACAGTGACTTGGAAACGACAATAACTAAGAATTTTTGCTTCTCTTCTTGAATTCGCAGAGTCTAGGTATTTTGGGAAGCATTCCTGCGGCATGGCTGATCCTTACGCTGTTGGTGCTTTTGGTATATCTCGTGACGAGATGCTGCGATCGGAAACCGCGACCGAGAAGATCTATTGCCCTGCTTAAATGTTCTTTGGCGATTTTGGCACTACTGTGCTGTGGCGCTGTCGCTGTTGGTCTATATGGTAACGACGACGTTCACAACGGCCTTGTGCAGCTTGTAGAAGCTGCTAAACAAGTCGACAGCATCATCAAGAATGTAAGGAATCAGACTGATATCATCGAAGCTACCTTGAAGAAAAAGGTGCAGCCCGATTTGACTGCTCTTAAAGATGCGTTCGATGCGCCAGCCAGTAACATGACTATGCTGACGGTACTTCTAGCTGCATTCAAGTACATGCAGCAGAATAATAGTATTGCAGTTAACAGGAGCTTCGAGATCAGACGGCCTCTTAGTGGAATTAGTCTTGCCGGTGCCATAGAAATGGGCGAGAAGATTGAACAACTTCGATGGCCTATAACGATGGCTGTTCTCAGTGCTCTGTTGGTACTCTGCGTGGTTCTGCTGGTCGGAGTCGCGCGACATTCGAGATGTGCTTTGATCACGTGAGTTTTTACGAATTTTCTGGATCCATAATTAGAGGGTGCATTGCGAGATGCGCATCAGGAAGGCTGAGTAAACCCTTTGTCTTATTGACTTTCAGGTTCTCTGTGTTTGGCCTCTTCGCGGTTATTGTTTCCTGGTTGATGGCCTCCCTCTATCTGGCAACTTCTGTGGCTCTTGGAGACCTTTGTGTCTCTCCGGATGGTTATCTCACCAGGGCTGTACCGTCTACACTGGCCTCTGAGGTGCTCTCTTATTATACCCATTGTGAGACCACACGGAACAATCCATTTACCCAGATACTGCGCGAAGGACATCGCGCCACGTCTAGTATGCGTACCAATTTAAATATCGTGACACGATTATCCGTGGAGCTCTTCAAAGATCAGCAGCTGCGACCTAAACTGAGTAGTCTGCTAACCGATGTCAGCAATGTTGATAGATTTATGTCAGCACTTAGCGCTCTTCTCGACTGCAAACCGCTTCACAAGCATTACGTTCACGCTGCCAAGAGTCTGTGCCATCTAGGATTGTAAGTTGTGAGACATACATATATCTTGATTTTGTTTCCTTAATCTGGACCAATATTTAATGCTTACCTTGCACTCAGGTACGGGTTGACTTTTATGCTGTTGGCGAGTCTTGCTGCTGGTCTATTCTTTACGGTTCTGGTATGGGTCGATTCCCATACCTGGATTTACATTAGAAAACGGTAAAAATCCAATGAAAATAAGTACATAAAGAAAGGTATGAGAATATAATAGTCCAAATCTATATGCTGTGTCGTTTGTTTCAGAAGAGACTACCACCAAGTGAACGAGCAAGATCCATTCCTGCCACCGTCGGCAGCATCCCAGGCGATAGCGGCTAGGACTCTTCGAGGCCAAGGGTCGTACCCGCCTACAGCCCCCCCTCTTAATCCGAATGTTCATGGCACTCATAATACTATTAAGCAGCCCCTACTGTTAACGCCGCCTCCGCCATCTTATGCTACTGCGACCGCTCGAGCACGTCAGCTGCACGAGAGCATGTTGAAGTTTGTGCATGAACCTTATTTATTTATCCATTTTACTTTTAATTTATAATCAAGAAACATTTTATTTTCTCAAATACAGTAAATTGCTCGATCTAATATACCAAAGCATAATAATGATGGTAATTGAATTCGTTCCTTTCAAATAAGTATTGTGATAGTGCTGTGATTCATGGAAATGCCGTCCGAGACGGTCGTACTATCCTGAATGTGGCTTTCGATGTTTGATTAGATGCGGAAGACTTTAATAAGTTTGGATAGCCCCCATAAATTTCGTTGTTTAGTTGTTGATTGTCAATTACCACATGTAAATAATGAATTATGGCAAGAGAGATGCTGCAACTTTGCCCGTTGATTTTGACGTTTACAGAGGTGGGGGTGTTAACGGAGGAGGAGGAGTTGGGGATCACAAATCGGCTCAGCATAATCAGCAGTCGGCGAGTGGACGAGCTGAGCACCGTTCTGGGCTCGGAGATCAACCTGGCCAGTACGCGACTCTGAGCAAGCAGTGCAAAACCCTTGAATCGAGTGACTTCTACTGAGGGCACGCCCCCTCGGGTCCCGGTACGGAATTTATCCAGAAATAAGATTGAATTAATTTCCCTGGAGAATACGATAGTGAGGAATGCTATAAGTATCCTTTGTATATTGCAGGTAGGGAGCCACCCTGGACACCAAGTGTGGCCTCCTTTACTGGCACCCTATCAAATAATTCGCATGGACCGGCGCACCTGGCTACCTTCCAGGATTCGAGGAAGACTCAAACCCTGGATCCGAAGAACCTGGCAAATCTTAAGAGAGGCCCTACACCAGCTTGGAATCAAAATCGGCCGTTACCACCTAATCCGACGAGTCAACCTACGTGGGAGTTCGAGTCTCGTTCTCAGACTAATATGAATCAATTTCGGTCTCTCGTCAGGAATAAGGCACCTAATATTCGTATACAAGATCAAATGCAAGATCAAGTTAGGACTCTGGATAGAAATTTTACGCGAGGTCAATTTAACGGGACCGGGCAGAATAACGCGGTTCCTAATATGTATGGAACCTATAATAGGGCCCAGGCTAGACAAGAAAAGCCTGTAGTCGCAACCCTCGGTCAAGTACAGGGTAGCGATCCTAACCTCTACGCTGTAACCGAGCTTTAGAGGGTGATCGATTAACCTGAATTTGATCCGAAGGTATCGGTCACATTGATAAGATCATGCGAGAATAAATCGAGGAAATGAGGAGGGGGCATAAAAATCTCGGGCAAAATAAGGTTGAGGTGCTAGATTGAAGAGGGGAGAAATATATAAGCTGAAACGGTGCGCACGCAATTCAGTCAGTCGCGTGCCGCCGAGCGGGAAGACTACTGTATAAAAGTGACAAGTTTGTGATGAGTGAACGTATTTCGGATCCCCATTTCTATTCTTACTGGAAGGACATGGCGAATCGTCGAGTGGTAAATACCAAAAGACACTTTTTTTTATATATCTTTTACAGTATACATAAACATAAAGATAGATATATAAATATATAAATAATCTATATTTGTATATTTATATATATATATAACGAGAAAAATCCTTGGAGAGGTATTCAACAATATTTCTTTTTCTGTCGCGGGGATGTAAACGATTCGTTTATAGGTAACGAGATAAATCGCGAATTCGATATTTAGTCGAAATAATAGTTGCGAATATGCTAGGACTGATTGTCGTAGTTGCGAGGAAAAGAAAAAAGAAAATGGCCATCGTTGATTATTAATACAAGTCTTATTTGACTATGAATCTTGCTGACTTTACGCGTCTCGAGTTTTCGTGAGACATCAACGAGGTTATTATTATAAATATAAATATATATATATTGTATGTAAAATTCGAAGGATAAATAATTCGATTCACGGATAACTGCCAATACTCAGGCGTAATACACGTTTTAAGTACAAAATGGAAAGAAATATGCGGCAAGAAATGGGGTAACTCCTCGAAATAGATAAAGCAACATACGCACTTCCGCGTTTGCGCGGTTTTTCGATTCTTTTTTCTTGTTTTTTATACCAAAAAAAACTACGTACACAAAATGAAAAAAAAAGTAAATAAATAACATTCAATTATAGAGCGCGTTAAAGACACTGTAGAACCAAAAAGGAGAGGTAAAAGATAAGAATAACAACAATAAAACAAAGGAAACAACAACATAAAATCTTCCCTGATTAATGCTGCTTTTTCATTGCTCACGAATCTAAGACTAAGCAAGTGTTAGTAAACGTGTATCTGGTGCGCATGCGCAGCGTAAGAACGAACATGAGAAAAAGCAAAGACATTTACCAATTAAAAGTGGCGCAGACGTTGTCGATGAAGATTGCGATCTTTGTATCGATAAAGTTTAATCTTTGAACGCCACCCCATAATAAATATAATATATATTATAAGTATAAGTTAAGATTCGATCAACGAGACTTTCGTCGTTTCCGCGTAACACAGTGTGAGAATCCCGGAAGCGAAGATGAAATCGTAGAAAATGATATAAACAGCCAAACTGCGTATTTATATGTGCATTTTTTACTCTTAATTAATGAAACTATGATTTTCCCTTTGCAACGAACTGGAAGATAACTGCGAGATAAAAGAAATCAAAAGATATATAAACTAGCTCCGGGATGACTCTACACTTCAGTGTATTCAGATCGTGCTCGCTGATTTTCCCACCACTTTGTATATATTTATAATAGTACGATTTAAAAGTAATTGAGTAAACGTGTGAAGTGTGATACTTTTAATCTAAATGTGAATCGACTTTAAGATTGCGCACTTGAATATAGGTATATATGAAGAGGAGTATAGATAGTAATATCTCGTATTTCTTTTTCAACATTTTTTTCGTTAAATGAATTTGTTTAGAAACTTTACACGCGTAGATCTCAAGTAAAAGAAAAACTAAGATAATTCCGAAAATGTGACTGCCATTCCCATAATGCATTTACTTGGTTCTCCGTCCTGTCTTGAAATCGTGACTTTTTTGTTTCGTGGTAGGTAACGTCATGTAATCGAATGACGGACGAACTTTGAAGGTAATTTTAATCACTCAAACGCGTTTTATGATTGTGAAGGATTTGTTATTTTGTTTTCTCAGTCTGTCACACATCTGTACATACTTGTCATATTTATTGCGTAATGAAAAACAGGGCAAGAGGGAGGCGAGAAGACACATACAATAAATTGAATGTGGCATTTAAATAGGGACAGTTTAACGAGCTACTGCGCGAATAAGAAAAAGGAAATATAACAAACAAGAACTATATAAGTATAAGTAAACTACACGAGCGCTAGCTTTGCACGGGGGGGGGGGGGAGTCTGATTCGTTTAAGTTTCTTTGTCTTCTTGTATCTTGAGAGAGTTAGCAACGAACCTCCCAAGTCCATGTAAAAAAGGACGGTCTGCCCTTAATTGGGCAAAGAAATGCGAGAAAATCGTAAATCCAAAGGGGGATTATTACGAGAGAAAACACTAGTGTCCTAGTCAGTAAATACCGTTATGTACTCTTGTGTCTAAAAAAAAATTGTATAAGCGCGAAGGTGAATAACGAGATGTAGAGCAGGAGAGTGTGCAGGGAGGGGACATGGAGATTGAAAAATAGGTAATTGAAGAGAGGGCCGGGGGGATAGATAGATAGGAAAAGTAAAGAAAGGGGTGTGATGAAGGATAAATAAAAACAAAAGAATAATTAGCAGATACATGCGAGGGTGGAAAATAGGAAATAATGAAGGGAATGTCTTCTTGCCAAATTCATGATAAAAAAAGTGGCTCAATATACGGATACATATATATATATATATATATATATATATAATATACACGATTATTCTATGTATGTACATGATTACTCATTTCGGCATCGAATTTTTCCGTTTATTTTTATTCCTCTATTCATACTCAACCAGCAAGATCTGGAGGTCCCATTGACTCCATAATTTTTTTTATTTCCCCATTGCTCATTTCGGGTCAGCGTTTGCAAACGAAATTGGAAGATTTCACTTAGGACACCATTTTTGAATCATTCTATTAAAATTTATTTAACGTCGAAATCATAGTGCACAACGTCCCGTGCATCATCTTTGTTATAGACGCCTAAGGAATGTATCGTTTCAGATACGTACAAGAGACTTGACAGATAACGAATTTTTTCGTTTCTAATACGATTTTATTTACATCTATCACAGTATACCAAAGTACAGTATATACGCATGATACTTTTTTTTGGTATACTCTGATAAATGTATATGTCACGTGACTGCCAAAAAATCGGTTTTCATCGGTCGACACTGAACACATGTGACTTTGAATTCCATTTTCGCGCCTTGCACTGCCGCGAAGCGATGACGATATTAAAGGAGAAGGATGAGCCAATAATGCGCTAAGTAGCACGAATAAGAAGGAGATGTGAAAAATCTTACAAGAATAATAAACACACGGGATCAATAACAGTATTCTGTCTTATATTGTACTCGTGTCACGTGTACGAAATTGTACAAGAATCGCATTAAAGATAATATGACCTACCGCCAGCAGCCAGTTTATCCACTGTCCAACACACATATTGTATTACCTGTACGTTTTAAAGACCACCCTTTTAATATATAAATATATACACTATACACGTAAAGGCCATGCAAATCCCATGAGCCGCTCAGTACCACTGTGACACTCACGATTCGTAGAGAAGTTATCACTAGTTAGTCGAAAAGACAGCGTGATGAGTGTACGATGAAGTTATATGTATAATAATGATAGAAAATGGATGAAACTGTGTGTCGTACCACGACGTAGTAGGAATGCTCTTTTAATTATTGTTAAATTCTAATAAGACACAAGCGAATAATGCATACCTAGAATTTCTTAGTTGGATGGTTGTTGGGGTGAGAAATTTGAAATTACAATAGTTTATCAATTTCTATTCTTATTTATATAAATTGAAAAACGTACCTTGGACATGCGATGATTAAATCCACCATCTTCTCTTAATAGAGTATAGGTATTAGAACGATTTTCTTTTTGCACGCGATCTTTATACGAATATCAGTGAGAGTGCGAGAAATTTTATTTGAGTATTGATTTCTTTTTAGTTCATTCCCTTTTCTTGTCTCTATTTAATTTCCTTGTATTCTTATGATTTTTGTACGAGTCCGCAATGAGCGATAAACATATGTAACGAATGTTCTGCTAGCATTAGTTCCTAAGTTTCTTTTGGATCCGCTGTTGATCCTGAAGCGTTTGGCCTATAGAATATTCGCTCTAACGGCAATACGTCTGATTATAATTAATGGTATACATTCTCGCTGTGGTACCTGTCAATTTTTTAATTTTCACCTTTATCCTTTAGAGAATATCCACTCCCTTAGTACGAGCGCAAGAGTGTGGAAATGAGCACATGATGAGTAACGAAAGAGAGACATGAGATTTATTTACAAAAGTGCGTAGAGGCTAAACCGAAAAGTTATGGATATGTATGTAAGTTAAGAATTTCTAAGACAGTTTTGTATGCGTGACGTGCGTTAAGCTTTAAGTCCCTAGAAGTGAATATGATGGAATATTATTTGACGATTACACATCTATTATTATTATAAACGAATAAGAGATGAGAGACGAGGCGAGATAATGATGAGGATGAAACGGTGAAGAGGGCGAAAAGAAAAAGAAAATGTCTATCCTTTTCACCGATAATTAATTTCTATCGAATTACGATCGTGCATGATCGACGTACTCCAGACTTTATTCCTTCTATTATAATGGTACACGAAATATTATGAAAAAGAGAAATAAAAGTATGAATAATGGTTGTCTTTTTTCTTGTGCACTTAGGTATAATAAAATTTGGTATGTTCAACTTGAATAACCCTGTAAGTTTCTCATAAACAGTCTAGTCTTTTCGTTGAAAGCTAGATAGGGAGAATCTTGTCAAGCACAATAAGAAAATGTATCCTTTCTCTTCTTTATTCGGTAGCAATACTTTATTACAACAGTTCGGTACATAAATATACATACGAGCTTAATTTACCTTTACTCTTGGGTTCCTGTCAAAAATGTGTGTGTGTGTATTTTTGTGAATTATCGATGTAAAACATTGTTAAAACGTTAATTAATTTTTCTTTTCTTACTAGGACACGTTTTAAAATTCACAAAATACGTGCGACTATCGTAGAAATAGTTTTGACTTTTAACAAGCCATTGTGAAATACAACTGGGCAAGTCTTAAGGACGAATAGTGACGTTATTTTGTTTTTGTGTCGCAAAAGCAACAAAAGATGACAATGTAATGACAAGAGTAAACGTAGTTCTCTTTGCCGATGGGATAAATTTTTCTTTTTCTAATTAGCAATTAATTAATCGCTTTCGTTAGGAAATCGGAATTCGAATGAAATTCTAATTTCTCGTTTACTCGTTTATTCTGATAATGTCATTCTTAATACTTGAAGCAAAATCACTTGTAGCATCATATTCCTTTATCACATATCATTATTATTGAAGCATCATATACCTTGTGCTCTTGAATAATAGCGTGAAAGTTCAACAGGTATTTCTTCTCCTCTATTTATTTCATCTTCTTAATGTTCTCGTGTTGTATTATTCTAAGATTAAGGTGAAAAGTTGACCCCCGCGCGTTTATTCAGCATTCATATGGTGGATTTGTTGTAAGAGAATTTTTCTCATTCCAAGCTGGTCTCTATTGTGCTTGACAGATTTGGTATTATTTCACGTTGGCGAAATCGTAACTTATAATGGAACTCACCTAAGTACCTCTGTGTAATCATATATTTAAGGGAAAAAAATCAATGAGCACTGCACTTTGGTGTTCATTGGCACAGGAAATTGAACCGTCCTAAGCTCACTTTGTCACCATCGATGATTCTCTCAATTAAGTTTAGAAGTTCACTGAGTAGTGCCGGCATTACTCAGGATCTGTTCACCCAAATGAAGAGCATTTAATGGTACTTTCCTGACCCTCAAGAAAAACGTTTGCCTAACTCGAATCAAGCTACCGAAGGAAGCTGAATCGACGGTAAATACTTTTCTCGGATAGTTCCGAAGACAATAATTATTGATGAGAGGTCACACTACGACGTGACCTCTCCAGTCTCCTCTTTAACCAGGGGCTTCGAAGTGGCGATACTCGATCCCACTGTCATACTCTTTCCACTTTGTAAACTGGAATGGCTCGAGGATCGGCTATGACTCTGACTTCCTGCACCCACTGGAGTTTGGACCAATGGCTGCGGTGGTGTTCTGGCACCGGAACCATTACTACTTGTGGAATTTGGCTGCAATTGCATGTGGTACTTGTAAATGTTTTCTGTACTCTCTACCACACCTGTTGAAAAAACACTTTTATCGGATGGGCTTCACTTTTAATTAATTTTTATCATTTGTATAATTGATAAGACGATATATTTACCGGCTTGCAAGTTTAAACTACGGCCACGAACACCACCTTCCTTAGAAGGTGGACTCCACCAGTTCACCAGTGAGCCCACCACCGGTACATGCCTTAGTATCCCTTCCTGCCAGAGTTTCTCAGCATTCTCACGCTCTAGGTCCGTTTGGGCTGCTTCTATACCTCGTTTTACCACTTCCGACATTGTGTCAAGTAACTTTGAGCTGGCCTCCACTTCCTGACCCACTTGCAGTACCAAGGACAGTAGCTCCGGCACATCTACGTAGTATGGATCGTTATTTCCCATAGACATGATTTGATTGTTTTTACTTTGAATAAATTTTACCTGTGTCCTGCGTAACCATCCCAAATCGAACACATGCCAACCCATCAGCACCTTCTCCCAAAGAAAATGCAGCATCCGTACTTCTCAAAGCTTCCACCAGTTGAGTGTTTAATCTATTAAGCTCCTCTTTGGCTTGATCAGTCATTACATGGACCCAAGTCGGCGGAGCGTAACGCACTCCACCTAGACCTGCCCATCTTGGCATATCCACCAAATGTAGAGAATCATTCTCGGACACTAACCGTACGAATGTTTCTTTGTGCTCCACCGTAGCTAGTAATATTTCCTGGAGAAAAAACATGAAGTTCCCTTATTCTATTCTTGGAAATTATAGTAATTTTTGCTGTTGTAATGTTTCTTACTATTTGTTGCTCTAAACTAGCAACGAAATTGTCAATGTCTTCCGAAGTAGGTGGCTTTTCAGGGTTCTCTAGAGGACATATTCGTATCGCTACACCATGCTGTTCGATCTCACATAGTTCTATCTGCATGCTTTCAATGTCTCTTTGGAGTATCTGACCCAGCCAGGAATTGAGTTTGTCATAATAAGGCGGAACCCGTTCAATTGTTTGAGGATCCCGATCAGCTGGTATAAATTGAAACACTAGGGCACTTGCTACAATTTCAAATACCTGAGGGCTGCTCACAGGATTTGTTAAAAGGTCGTTAATGGTGTAGAACCCATTCTCACCACCAGGAGTTTGACTCTACGATGACGAGTACGTGTCAATAAAAGTATTTTATGAATACAAGAATTCTGAAAATATATGCCTACCAGAAGTTTGATGCAAGAAAACTTTTTTATTTTATTGTAAAGTTCTTCCACGACTAAAAAGCATTGTTTGAATCTGTCTTGTATGCCATCGCGTCCTAGAGCCTGCAATGCTGCCCATAATGGTAGTGTTGGCAACCGTCTAGATAACGAATCGGCCATTAAACCAGACACTAATGACAGAGTAGTGTCTCTTGGGGTAGGTCGACCTCCTTTTGTGTCTGTTAACCTATAGAGTGTCTATGAAACTTGTTAAAGAGGTATATACTCACAAACGAAGACTTTTGAGTTGTATAAAGTATATCATAAAAGGATACAACTACTGGTAGAGATGGTATACCTAACCAGACACCAAGAGGCAGTGTTATGCTATCTGCTATTTTTGAAGGCTGCAATGATTAAATAAATATACAAAAATCAGTCTCTAAATATTTCACAAATAAATTATAAATATCTGTAATTTTGAAGTGCTAATACCAAATCCTTGGTAGAGTTATTCAATGTTAATGCTGCCAATGAATGTCCCCGAAGATGTAACCAGACATTATACTTGTCACAAATTTCACGAAGTCTTGTGATGTTGTCACAGTGCCCTGTTAGAACCGACCCAGCTTCTGCTAGGACTAAGAGTGGTGTCACACTATTTGACTGACTGTCTTCTGCAAGGCGACGTTCTAGAGCTGAAATATCCATGCTATGCCTGGATCCAAACATTGTATTCTGTGGAACCGGTCTAACACAATGCAATGGTAACGAAAGCTGAAAAGCAATCGAATATTTTCATGTTAATATATTATAAAGTAATTGCTCTTGTTTCAGTTGTTTCTGAACTCTATCAAGACTTACCTGTCTGCATAAATGTTGCACTACACCAAGGGGTGCTGCAACTGAGCTATATATAAGTGGTGGGGACGATGTAAGTGCAGTGAAACCTTCTTCGATATATCTTGGATATTTTCTGTGTAAAGCCAACCTGGCTACACGCACCAATCCCTCTAGATGGTCCTCATGGAAAGAGGATGCACAGTCAACAAATCTGAATATATGACTGAGCCATCTAGTTGTATCTGCAGCAAGTCGACCTGCTAACCTCTGAGTATGCGGTCTAGGAAGTGCGACAGCATAAGCAGAAACAGAGTGTGCAATCAAGGAAAGCTTAGCTGCATCTGTTAGGGCAGGTACTGCTGTCATTTGACTGGGTGCTGTTTCATTAGAACCATCTTCCAGAGACTGTGGTGCATCTTCATGAATTACTAAGTCCTGTGAATCAAATAATATTTCACAGTGAATAATCACGTTCCCGCGACTATTCTTGCATGAAATCTGGTACAATGACTACATGAATATATGATAACATTGTTATCACTACTGGTTTCTACTATTCCATTCTCGCACGTATTCTTTTAATTAAGTGGCACGTTACAAGCGAAGATCATAAAAGTAATAAAACTAATGTATTCTTACAGATAACCGTATCAATATCACAGATATTGGCAATGATATAAAGTCATATTCCAACATATCAGCTCTTTCGATTCGTGTCTATATGGCGCGCAACTTTATCATTTCCTATATAAATAGCACGTGGCGAATAGTGAAAGGATCGCATGCCACTCCAAGAGAAGTAACTAATCAGAAAACCGTATTCGTAACATTCAGGACAAATCAGATACGACTAATGGCTTCTGCTAGCCATATTTACCTGAATCAAGGCCAAAATTTCTTCAGGATTCTTTGGATGAGATAAAAATCCCGAAGGGTTATTCCAGGTAGTACCACCTCCATCAGCAGCCCTTTCAACAGCTTCCTCAAGCCGCGAGATAACCTGTGATGCTTGAAATTCAAGTGCACCTACTTCATTCTCTACAGACCCATCTCCGGCACTGACCTGTCAAAATCCCCATTAAATCGTTCATTATTTTTCTGTCAACATGTCACCTTTCAATCTAACCACTCGTTAATACACCCATGAAATTTTCGAATTATTTTAATATGATTTTCACCAACCTCCAGGATATTTTGCGCTATGTTTTCCATCGCTGCTTCGCCGTTTGTATCAGACTCCTCGGCCATCGTGGCAGTAGTCGTGGCGCAGGAGCGTCCCTTACCATCTGCCACACCTCCTCGCATTCTATAATCTACTACCGAGCCATACAGAACTTTTCGAAATTCTTATAGAATAAACTTACATGTCTTTAAAGTCTTTATGAGTGCATTAGACAAATTTTTGTAGTATTATTTGGTATTTTACACTCCTATTTTTTAATATTTTAATAAGTGGCAAGAAAATGATTAGCGCCTTTAATGTACGCACCTTATTTTATCGATATGACTGTGCTATGCTCAGGCCTGTAAACGACAGAATGGACCCTCCCGCTGATTTATGCCGGACGTTTAGACACAATAGCTTGATGTAATAATTTTAATGCATTTTCACGTCAGATGGGTGTCTTTATAAATGACAGATTAAAATAAGTTTGGTAGCAGATTTTGGGTACTATAGTACTATTTATTTATTCATTTTTTTTTTTCTATAAACAAGATGATACAACTTGTGTTATTTGTGGACTCTATAAAGAGATTAAATTATTTCTACAATACCACCTACTTTTGTAATTGCTTCCTTCAGCTTTTCTGCATCATCTTTACTTAAGTCTTCTTTCACCACTACTGGGATACTTTCCACAAACTTCTTAGCCTAAGAGGGATATTTACTAGATTAAAAAGTACACATTGATAATATCATACATTAAAAAGAATGAAATATCACCTGCACAAGATTTGTTCCAGGTATAAGATTCTTTATCTCTTTGATGAGAGCAACTTTTTGTCCCTCATCATACTTTGTAAGCTTCACTGTAAAGGAAGTTTGAACTTGTTTTGGTACAGTTTCTTCATCATCCTCCTATAAAATTAAAAAATGTATTTAATTCTTACTATTTATAATATCAATAATTTATTTGGATAATGCCCACACATTTATTCGTATCTGATAAAACTTACTTCAGGCTTAGCAGCTACTGCGAAACCTCCTACAGGCATAACAGGCGCATCGGGTAAATTAAGTCGCTTCTTTAGCAAATTACTAAGTTCTGCAACCTCAATGAGGTTCAGAGCAGTAATGTCTTTGGCAATTTTATCAATTTTTTCACTGACAGGCTTGTCCACACCTTCGGGAACAGGAATAGTCATTCGTTCCACAGATGTAGCAGCAGCTACGGCTTCCGCCTGCTGAGAAACAACACTAGAAATAAAAAATAAATTTACTCAAAACCACACGAAATAAAGGTTATGTAATGCCACAAGCCGGCACCCTGGCATTTTTTCCCCGGAATATCATTCCACGACATGCAGCACCTTACCACTTATGAATATGCCTCAGTTGAGGTAAACTTTGTCGTACCACGAGGCGAAGAGAATTCATGATTTCTCGTTATAAAACTTGAGACAAAATATTAGTAAAAGTTAGAAAACAGATAAATCTATCCTACGCTACAGATAGAAGTACACGGTAGCGCGCCCAGTATCACTAAACCCCACTAAACATTAGTTCGGAAATACAAACTCTGTTAATGCATAGGATGCAATCGTTGGCATGTCCAGTTATTTTCTATTGAGCTACAGTTGGTAATAATAGGAAATGATAAAGATAATATAAATACTATCGAAATTGGTAAAACTGTAGTATACGACTCCGAACTGAAGTTGGCTGCTAGTGATTTAGATTTTTGGCGTAACGCCATCTATCGGATGTAATGTGAATCGCATGAATAATCACGCCGCCTATTCGAAAAAAAGTTAACCATGTTTAAAATGATAAAACAAATTTATTTTCCTTGAAATATATAAACATGTAAATCATATAGTTTGAAGACCTCGGAAATTTAGAGACGTCAAAATAGCAAGCTCATGTTAAAAAAAAACTAAATCTTGGGACATCACAGCATTGGAATTCCAATCTAATCTAACCAAATGAAACTTCTAAGCCCATCACAGATAATGGGTGTGTAACATTAGGAAAATATAAACAAATCTGGTGACAGCCCGCTTTATGGTCCTCAAAGTATACGTTATATTGAAAATAGATTGAGGTCGGACCCCAAACTATACAATTGTCAAATGTGGACATTGCATATTTTAAATTGTCCCCAAAGTACTCTTTAAGCATAAATATACATATATATTAATTAATAAAGATCTGAAAAAAATATATTATAAATAAATTTACATAATTTACTTACAAATTTCAAAGCTGAAACCTCTTCTTTCATCTTACGCAAAATATTGCGAGTCGGGAAGTTGATCGTACGTCAATAATTGGTGGGTCTGAAAAGTGCCGATTTTTTAGATTTCCTCCGTGGACGATTCCACTTCAAAATCCACTACCGGTTGCTTCCGCTGCGTCAGTGTCCTCTGCAGCGTCCACGTCGTTATATGGGGGGGGGGGGGGTGGGGATGAACGCGAGCAATGTCTTTCAAAAACATTTCAAAAGGACCAAGGGCATCTGCTCGCAAACGTCGGTACATAAACTCTCTTAAATATGAGGAGAACACGCCTTTGCTGCGATTTCAATCCGGCAATTGCCGTTTTACCAATGCCCACAATCCTTCTATAACGTTTGCGGAAGCACCAGTTTCGGAATCTTTAAAAGTCAATGAATGATTGACAGACCACTTATTAGAAACACGGCACTCCCGTGCTATAGACTGTTAGCACGAGCAACAGCGCCACCTTATCGGTAGGTTATATCACTATTCTGTGTTTCATTATATAGCCCATTGGAGTGTCAAGCCCCAACGCTACGGCAGAGATGAGTAGCAGAGGTGACTGGGGAGATGCGCAACGCTACGGTTTTAGGTGATATAAAAAACATGGCCCTAAATCGTAAAGGCGAGTTTAAGAGTAGGATTTTGTGATCATCGTCTTCGTCGATAATGCGCATCCCGTGGGAGCCGAGTTGAACGTGATCGCGAACGTACAGCTTGACCCACGTGATCAATGGCTGACGGGCTCTCTTACGTCTAACCCACAGAGCTTGCCCGGTGGAAAGGAATGGATGTTGTAGCGTCAAATATCGTTACTCGGGACGTCCTGGCGGTGCTTGCAAGGGCGCCGTCGGATGCTACGCTCGTGGTATTTCGTTGCGGTGGATCTTGACTAGGGGTAAACCTTTTCCGTTTAACTTACTTTACCCCTTTTGCACTTTCCTTGTCGCTCGACCCAACTTCCTTTCCTTCATGAGCCCCCCCCCCCCACCCCCCCCCCCATTC
>JASANN010000310.1:1025494-1069347 GCA_031762395.1 Calameuta pygmaea | reverse complement strand
CTTTTGCCATCTGCAAATATCCCAGAGCACGAATGAGTTCTGTCTCTTTCTTACTGTCCTCCGTCGTAACATCATCCGTCTCCTCCTGCTCCTCCGTTATGCTTTGACACCCCTTTTCCGTTATGCTCCATCTTCTCTGCCATTATTTTCATTTCATATGCAAGTCGCAAAAAGTACGGGGATTTTCAATTTGAGAGTAGTATATTGCGCCGAGTATTTCATACAAATGTTAAATAATAAAGCGATTCTATGGTAACCATAATAATTAATAAGGAGAAGACTCCCTTAGGGGGTGAATGAACTTGTTCTCACTCACTTATAATGATAACCTCAACTTATTATACACCATATTTTTGGGCTATTTAAGGGCTGTTCAATGCGCCTAGTTGCAATTAAATCGGACCACCTTTTCTGAAAAACCACCATCTTATATGCTTTTCTTATGTTTTTCAAGTTCAGTTGCTTTGGAAACTATTCTTTATGCATTATAAAAATATATCATGCTATAAATTTCAAATTTCAATTTTCAAATCTTTTCTATTTTTGGGCTGCACTCCTAGGCCCAAAAAACAACCCCCAACACGAATGAATTCTCTGGACGTGTGCGTACATGTTCTTTATTATTTTTAATGATTTTAAAATATTATCAATTAAGGGCTTACATTCCTAACGCTTTGTGATTTATGGAATGCACCCTTTGGCCCCAAAAAGCAACCCCCAACACAAGTATAAGCATAGGGAAATAGTTCTCTATTCATGAATGACCGCCAAGTTATACGTTCGTGATCACTTTCAACTCGGTTACCACGGGATATGCATTATCGACGGAGACGATGATCATAAAATCCTACTCCTAAACTCGCCGCTACGATTTAGCGCCATGTTCTTGGTATCGCCTAAAATCGTACCGTTGTGCATCTCCCTACTCATCTCTGCGCTGTATACTTGGACTATATATGAGATGCCATTTGTGCGGAAACCATGAAACTTCAGAGAAGACAGTTGGCGCGGCTGAATTAAATGGCCCGAGGGTTGGATTGTAATTAATAATATCTTTTGTCGTCACTCGTGGCGTAAGTGACCCAAGATAAGCGATTGATGATTGGCTGAATAATCCGCAGGAAGAAGACGGAAGAAATTAGGTGATAGAAAAAATAGTCACTCACTGACTCAGTGAGCTAAGTTGGTCCCGTTTCGTTTCCTTATCTCTCACATATTTTCCAGCGTTTTTCTTTTCTAAGTTTTTTTTTTTTCTTTCCACCTAATACAAGAAGAATAACTACCTGTACTGCCTCCTTTAAAACAAAGTTGTTACAATATGTTTTAGAAGAGATGCCCAAGGTAGTAACGTGTATTTCATATAAAACATATATAGCATATTTTATATGATATTATTATTTTCAGTAATAATGGTCTAAAGACGATATACATATATTTTACATAGCGTTTTAATATTGTATAGTTTCTTCTACTAAATTTTTTTGCAATTTTTTGATGCCCTTATATTCTTTTATCCTCTGGTAATATTGCAGAGTATGAAGAAGTTCTGTTCTTCCATCTTTCTCCCCTTCGCCTCTTCAACACTTCTCTTTCACTATTTCTTCAGCTATTATTTTGTCCTAACAGAATTTTCCGAAACTACCACGGGCGACTAACAGTGCCATCTAGCGGGATTTTCAGGAACTAACCAAAATCGCTCCCCGCGGAAATACAATCCAATGGAGTATCACTATGAGATATTAGAGAGGAAGTTAATAAGAAACACCAAGATATCGTGTTGTACAGTTCATTTTAAATAATAATAATATCAAGACGTTCGTTGTTACAAATACAATAGGCGCAAATATGTACAATTACACAATATCATTAACGCTATATACAACGGATTTTCGACTTAACCGTACAGCTAATATAAAATTGTATAAAACAATAATCCCACTTGAAACAAAACACGCTCGAGGATTATTTGAACGTGTTGACGTTGATGCATAAAATTGCGCGCTTAGAGTATTCTGAGAGATATAGCCATTCGTTGAAAGCGCATTCCACGTTGCATGTAATACTTTGTCATAATTGACGTTGCGACTTGAAGAATACCAACTATAAAAACAACAGGTATTCACTACGGCGGCGAACGTTCGACGATTTCGTTCATTTGTTATGATTATTATTCATATACCTAAATAAAAAAACAAGCATTGCATCTCAACGCTTTCGTCGAGTACGCTGTGCTCACGTGCCTAGGAACTCTTCCTGGAGAATATGCTTTTAAAGATTCTTCCTCCGTTTTCTCTTTTCCTATTAATCTCCTCGACTTTCAAAATTCCTTTTCTCCCATTTTTTGTTATAATCTTCTCTCCCGTCCCATCGATAACCGCTAACTGTGTTCGAGGAAAAGGAAAAGATCAAGAGACTACGCACTTCTCGGCATCTTTTTGTGATTGAGAGGACGGTAATCGACGTCTGGCACAGGCCACGGCATCATTTGGCACATAAGATATTCGCACCCCGCCGTAGGCTCTTCTCGGAGGCAGCGCGTACGCCGTAGCTTCATCCGAACTGCTGGAACTGCTGCAGGTCGAGCAACAACTTTCCTCGTCGTCGGTTCTCACTCGGCTTCCCAGGCCTAATGTAATAATCCGATATTAGGTTACATTGCATTGAGAAGAAGCAGATGGAGGTCTAGACGTAATCTAAATAGTTAATACGACTATATGTAGGTATGGTACGGTAGGTACGTTGGGTATTGGTTTGGATATAACGAGATCACGTAAAAGGTCAGTACGGTGCCACCACCTTGCGCGTACCTACCTACAGGTATTCATATTGCATTGAAATCTATAGCACATTCGTTCAGAAGTCAAAGTATACTGACCCCAAGATGAAGTACTGGCAGCTTCTTCAGGTTGAAGACTCCTGGATCGTGGCACGCTCGTTCCTGATGGCGGAGTCGTCGTGGCAGATATTGGAACTGACGTAGAGACAATAGGATCGTCACCCTGAAAGCGTACGCGTCTCGACGTGGGTGTCGGAGGGTCAGGGTGTCCGTTAGGATTCGATAAGGTTACTGACGGTGGAGGCGGTGGTAATTCTGGCATACTCGACGCGTGTGTTGGTGTGCAACTTGGTGCACATCGCAATGGCTCACGGTCACGTGCTTGCATCAGTCTTCCAAGCTCTGCAGGAGCTTCTTCTGGTAAAGAATTCCTCTCTTGGAGGAGTCTTTCAAGATTCCTTTCTAGGAGAACTCTGTCCAGACCACCAGGTCTCGAACCGCCACTCGACAAAGCGTCCCCAGGAAAATCAGCACTCGATGTTCCCTGAGTAGGTGTTGTTGCTACTGAAGCCGAGCTTTGTTGCTTTCTGGGCATTCTCGGGGAGTTCCTTGGTGATCCTAAGGTGTGCCTTGATGCTGGAGGCGGTGGGGGACTTGAAGAACCCTCACTGGGTGGTGCTTGTCTTCTACCGCCTCTGCATTATAAAATATTTATTAATAATCTTACATCATTTAGAAGTGTAAGAGTGCTCATGATCTTGTCTAATACCAACCGCGGAAATGTGGGCGGTAAGGGTGGTGGACCTGCAGATGAATCACTCGGTGTCGTAGGTGGCTCTCCTTTGCTACATGCTATACTACAATAAATGGCTCCTCTTCTAGGTAGAAAGGGTCTTCCCAAAAGGGAAGTTCTACAGGTAGCACAACAGAAACAAGCTTCTGTAGCATGCCAATGTTGGCCCTCGTGTGACATTTGACCTTGATCAACACCAATGGGTTCCCCACAGCTGTCACAGTATTCAGCAAAAGACGCATCGAAGCAGTCAAGACAGTACGGCCTGCCTTCTCTCATAACGTATCTCTGACCACCAAGCTGCAAATACAAAATATATAAAACACGTAAAATTGATCTGCAATATCATGAACTTTGGCATTGTCATAAACTGAAAAATTTGTCAAAGCTTATTTACCTGTCGATCGCATTCAAGGCAGGCAAAGTGTTTCATGTGCCAAGCCCGACCTTCAGCCTCGGTGCACTCATCTGCCAAAATGATCTCGTCGCAGGCGCAACATCTGGGTTTAAGTGTCTCCGCATGATGGCGTCCGCAATAGAGTCTGCCGTCCCTCCAAAAGTAGATAAGATCTACCAAGAGTTGCCGGCACACGCAACAGATAAAGCAGGCAGGATGCCAAAGTGCAGACGAACCGGCCCTGCTGGCACCGACAGCCATTTCACCAGCTGCTACAGGTCGTCCGCACTCGCGACATCCTGACCCATGAGGACGCTCCAGCTGGCTAACGTGACCCCTGCCGAGGGCTTCGCGCTTACGCTGACCCGCGAACACCCTGAGCTCTCTCTTCTCTTCCTCACTAAGGCCACTGCAGTACCTGGCCTCATTGTCATGGGGCGGTAGCTGTTGAAGAAGCTGTTTAACTCGCTCCCGCTCGCCGGCGCTGCCCACATAGGGTATTTTGTCCTCGGGCAGGGAACTGAAGTACAGGTGCACCTGGACATTCATTGGGGTTGAGTTAGGTAAGACAGGTGCAGGAAGTGCAGGTGTATATTAGGAGGAACAGCATAGCATATTCAACGACGGTTCTACTAGTACCTGGTCGGGCCTTAGACCTGGTGGTACCCAGGTGTATTCCTCCAGGGCGCATCCGCTGTCGTCGTCGCTTTGTGAATGTCGCTGATGATGAAGTAGCGCGTCTTGAAGAGCTGGGGGTGCCTGCACAGGACTTTTGAAGGGTTCAGGATGGGATCCGGGGCCCGGATTGCTTGGGAAGGCCATTGCCATAGCCATTGGTGAGGATGCCTGGCCCAATCCGAGCCCTGAGGATCCTCCGGCCTCCGAGGAGACACGCTGATGATCCTCACGAGGGCAACGGCAGCTTCTGCAAACCTTTCTGCAAACAAAAAATATCATTGAACTAGTTAGCTGGGAATGTTTCAGGTCCAATTAGTATCCCATGGTACTTCGTTAATGGCTATAAATCAAATTGCTCGTGATGCTCGTTTCTGTTTGATTATTGGCCTATACAGGGTGTGCTGCGTTATTCGGATATCCTGCGGAGGGTCAAATTCCTCATGGGCAACAAAGTGATAAATCAAAAACACAAATAATTCGACAGATTCAAGCTCATTAAATATCAAACAATTTTGTATTATTTCCAATGCCTCAACCCACTAATAAATTCGATAAACTTAACACTAACTATTGGATCCAAAATTATTTCTAATAAGCTTGTAATTCAATATATTGACTGTATAGTACGCTGTATTTGAGATTTTTGAATATTGATAGATAAACAAACTCATTACATCATAACTGGTCTGAGGCTAAGACTTGACTGACAAAATATTCATTATAATCGATACTATACACATATACGTAAAGATTAAACTATATAAAAATTTCTCTCTAATTCTTGCCTTATATAAATAACCACGAGCGTCAATAACAATATAGACCACCCTGTACACGACTATAGTGTTACTGTTCAGGAATATATCGACGATGTTAATATATCATACGTTGAAAGTAGGTAGCAAACCGAAGGTGGAAGTATGCAAAATACAAAAAAGACATGGGGTAGAAAAGACATAAGCAAAATAAAGAAAGTTGATCTAACAAGTGGCATATAAGATTAAATTATAATACTCGATGAAGTCTTTAAGGAGTCCAATCGCGAGGGTAAGAAATCTTAACGAGAGTAGGGGGTCCCTGCCACGATCTCATTAAGAGGCCCTAGGGCCCGCCATTATAAACTCGAAAATTAATAACCTCAATCAGGTGGACTCAAGGATTTTCGATGCTGCACCCCGGGTGGGTAACATGCGCTGCATGCGCTGTATCCAACGCACGCACCAATGACATGCACGCTTACTAATCCCATATGCAGTGCGGTAGGCAGTGCGACGTAGTAAAATGACAATCCAATTTTTTAACTGTTTACATTGAATTACGTGTCTCGTATATTTATAAACTGAAGTTCCCGTTTGTCCTGTTACCGTCCTTTCCATGTTGCATAGAAAAATCTGCAGTCCCCTTAATGTCTGAAGGCCCCATACCCAGGGATCAAGGTTCCGTCAAACTTACTCGACGCCATAGCTCGAGTGCAGAAGACTGTCCAGATTGTGCTCGGTGACGCGGATGCCGCTATCGACACCCTGAAGAAATTCCATACATTTCTCCGTGGGACTGGCTCTGGGCGTCGAGAGGGCTGGAAGATCTCGAGTGTTGCCGTCGTTTCTATTCCTGAGGAAGGCATCCAGGTAGTGCTCGTCGTTATCGGGCAGGTCGTAAACGACAGCTGTCCAGTTGTCGGACTCGGCATCAACGCCCAACGTATTTCCCGCGTTGGGATTTTTCCTGGAGTAGAGTTTGCGCAGATAGGCCTCTTGGTGACCCCTGGTGGCCCAGCAGCCACCCTGCCACCATCTTTTCGAACCGAACAGGCCCGTCTGTCTAGTTCTCGCTAGACTGGACATTATCGGCCGTCGTGTTTCCTCTCTATCTCTTTTTTTCTTCTTTCGTGATCTCGTGTTTCCTGTCACGAAATCATGTCCGACAATTCGTCGGACTATCGGCTATCAGTCGCTGATACGGAGGCGATGCTGATCCTCAGCTCATCGTGACGAAGGGGCCGTGTGTAACCAGGAAGCCACGGCCTTACATACTTCGTATTATGTAGAACCAGTAGTAGAGTGAAGATTAACATATTAATACAGCTTGCATCTGGGGCCTTAAAGACAGCCACTCAGAGAGATAAGGAATCTAACTTGCGTAGGGCCCCGCCGAAGCGCTTATTAAAGATTATCTTTCACTGCCCTCTCGCTTCGTCTTCTCTTGATCATTCTCTCTTCTCCTCATTCCCTTTGCCCCGTCGATTTTCTCATGTTCGTTTTGCTCCTCCCGTCTCTTCTACCTCGCGCAGATTTGTCGCTTCATCAATTTTCCTCACGATTACGTCGCTCGATCACACCGTGGAATATGCATGATTCGCAGATAAATACGTGTACGAAGGCATGTTGATATTTCGCGAATAACCGCAATCGATTTCCTTCGGCACCACAAACAGTCAACGTGCGAACTACTGGATCTGCAAATATTTTACGCTCGAGCATTAAGCTTGTCAAATTTGTAAAGTTAGATTTGAAAAGCCACGAAAAAAAAGAAAAAAAAACACTAAATCAATCATTTAAAAAAATAGCACATCTCACAAACTGACAATCTTTTCCCATTTCTTGGTTAATCACGTAATTCTGCAATTTTACAAAAAACGTCATGGATAATGCTTTGCAAAATTCATAGAGCACTCGCGAACTCGCAGTGTTTTTCGAAGAAATCCAAAATTGCCGGGCGCGACAGGAATGTGCGAAAAAATTGCGAAACGAGTAGGCGCGTATTTCTGGATGCGGCGAGTACTCCAATCACACACAATCAGACATGCGGGCGCGCGCAACACACGCGGCAAAAGAGAGACACGTAAAGGTTGATGCACAGGGAGACACATGCGGAAAGTATGTAGAGTAATAATATATCGGGGATTGCCGAGGCTGCGCGGCGAGTACTGAGAGTCGAGCGTGTTGCTCTTGGAGTTTCTGCCCGTGGAAGAAGTGGGAAGAGAGAGAGAGATAGAGAGAGAGAGAGAGAGAGAGAGAGAGAGAGAGCGAGAGAGAGAGAGAGAGAGAGAGAGAGAGAGAGGGGGGGGGGCAGACTGCAAGGACGGGAAGTGGTGAACAGGAGAGAGAATACGGGAATGGGGACCAATGGGGCCTTGTTGGGACCTTAGCGGGTTTTGCAGTGTGTTAGTGCGTACGTGCGCAGTGAGAGAAGGTACTTCCAAGTGAGACACACTCACGCACCCTTCCACTCTCCTTCGCTTTACCCGATATATTTATATTCGTTTCTAATACTTGTGGCGTGTCGGGGCCCGACGCCTCTCCCTTGGGGCCTCAAACGCGTGTGCTACGCGCGCGTGTGCGACGCACAGTCTACGTTTGTATTGTGTGCCTGCTGCGGGGCCTCAAGGCACAGACGGACCGTTTCTGACTCTCTTCCTCTCGACTCCAACTACTATTACGAGTCATCCATCGAGTATGTCCTTTTTCCATTCATCCTGCGAAACATTTTCTAATCCTAACCTAACTCGATAAAGAATACGATATTGTCTTTTATCTTCTTACGAGTATTTTTTTTCAATCTTTTGTTCGAGATCTTAAGGCTTCCTCCATTTACGACGTTAATGGGTACTGTGGGTATTTACTATGGCTCTGGAATTTCCGTGGCCATCTTGCGAGCGCTCGTGCAGGCCATGTTTTGTGCGAAGGAAAACTGGGCCGGAACGCCTTGCTCTGGGCCCAGAAGTAGTTTAGATTGGCGGAGCGCGCACCTACTGCACGCCATCGAGAGACAGATGTCACGCGATAGTTTCGAGAGCAGGGCCCTGCTTTCCTTCACTTCGCTATACATGTATACATACACGCCTTTACCATTACAAGAATCCCGTCAAACTTACGCGTTCACACATGCGAGTCACTTCCCACGGAAGGTCATTAACGACTTCCCGGGGCCCGTTTTGTCGACGGAAAAGACGACTTGCGGTGGGGACATCGCGTGTTCGCGGGTACTTGGAGAAAATTAAAGGTGTAAAGAATTTGCACAGGGCAAGATGAAGAGGAGGAGCGATCAAAGAAAAACATTACCAAACGTTAACGCTTGCAGACCATTTCAAGAGATTCCTTCGAGCGTCGTGACCTAAAATAAAAAATATATTTTTTTTTTATCAATGGGAATGCAGATTAGGAAAATAAAACCTCTACCTGACTACCCAACGAAGATAGTAAGAAAAAACGGAGCTTCGAGGAAGGAAGAAGAAGAAAGACTTGAAAAAGAAACAAGAGAAAAAGAGAGACAGGAAATCTTTAAATATTTGTAGAGTGGTAAGCGTGGCTCTTGAAGTGTCCTCGGACTCTTTTTCACGATTGCCGTCGTACGTTTACTTCGAGTCCACCAACGCTCCTCTCGAACTCCCAGGTAGAGGAGGATGCTACCGCTTGCTGGTAGCTACGTACTACACCACGTGCACGTATACGCAGAGGGCACAACGTATTACGTACGTACACTAGAGACTCATGGGAATACTAAAGCCTTGGCAAACAGTCGATGCGAGACTTCTGCCTTTTGCAGATTGTTGACTTTAACTCGAACGCGC
The DNA here is from genome assembly GCA_031762395.1 of Calameuta pygmaea. Classification (NCBI taxonomy): domain Eukaryota; kingdom Metazoa; phylum Arthropoda; class Insecta; order Hymenoptera; family Cephidae; genus Calameuta; species Calameuta pygmaea. The sequence goes on along the minus strand of JASANN010000310.1, from coordinate 1,060,133 downwards.
TTCGAGAGTCCACGCTTTGCGTTACGGAGAGTAAGAGAGCGAGCGAGAGTGAGAAGGATAGCGAACCCTACCCTTTCGTGCCTATATACTCTGTCCTACGCCTCATCGTCCTATCCTCTGCCCTCTTGTGGCTTTACTCCCCTCTCGATTATAAGGGTCAACGTTTGGTACCGGACATTGTTGACGTTCGGCGTTGCGTATAACCATTGGCCTTGCATAATAAAATAGAAAAATGTGGAGTCGAATGAAAGTGGAAGGAAAAAAATATATCGCCGAGATAAAAGATTACTCTTTTCAACAAGAATAAATTTGTACGAAATCGGTCCCAAAAGTGTAAATTTTTTAAATACAGCCGAACAACATGCTCCAGGGGAAACGAGTGGCGCGGCTTTATCGAGGGTCAATCAAAAATCTAGGTACGTACTGGTGAGATCAGAAGATCACTTGTATAAAAAGATGTAAAACAAGAAGAAAAAAACGTAATAAAAAGAAAAACGACAAGATTCAGAAGGGAATTATGCAGATTGCAGGCTTGGGTCTGATGGGGCCTGATGGGACTGGGGGACTACGTGATGGAGCCACGACGTGCCGGGCATATATCGGTACTGCAGGGATATCGTACGTTATACGGAGACTAGAAGTATCGTCGTATAGAGAATATTTAATAAAGTGCCACGTAAACAATAATTGTAAATAAGATCGGTACTAATTCCTTGGTGCATTCCTGTTCGGGCTCCAGAAAGATGGATTTACCAGTGTTCGATAGAAGAAAAAAAAAGAAGAAGATATCTTTCCAGAGGACAGTTAATAAAGATAAAGATAAATAATACACGTAATGGACGATAAGGCCCATTCGATTGTCGGTTAAATGACGCCGTGGAAAATGAATAAAAGAAGACGAGAGGATAGAGGAAAAAAAGGATTATATCGGTATGTATGTCCTGGTCGTCGGTACTTTTCTAGTACCCCCAACCGATTCCTGAGGCCCCCGGGGTACTGAAGGCCCCAAAGGCCTCTCCTCCCATTTACTCCTATAGCAAACGGACAGCCTACATACTTCTGTCCGGTGTGCAAGTCATTCCGTGTGAGGCCCCCCATAGAGGGGTGAGAGAAGTCGTTCTATACTTTTTCCTGCCCTCTCTCCGTATCTCCTGCACGTATATAATATCCACGTGAACCTTGGAGCGGGATCATTTCATCCCCACTTTGTACTCATCATCGTACCATTCTCATCATTCTGACATTGCTGATCCATATTTAATGACAGTCAATGTCCCCTCTCTCGTGATAGTTATCTGGCTACTTGGATATATCAGACTTAAGCGTTCATTCCGTACGTGCCCGGGAGGTCCTTGTAGTGTCGTAAGGCCCCAAATGAAATTCCTATGAAAATCTGTTGTTAATGGAAAATTGAAAATTGATCACAGAGTAATCCCAGTTTCCTTAATGACCGCAGAACGCAAGACCCTGGTGCCTCTAAGCAATGAATGCTAACAGTGCTATCGTCTCTTGTGGGTCCTGACAGCAGCGTAATACCAAGACTGGCCCTATATCGACGTGACGCCATTACTACGGATTCCCAGTGACTATTTTCATTCGAGGAAGATGCCTTCACACTGATTTGCACGCACATTCACGATCCGGTTTACCTATCTTGTCCAATAAACATCACTCGCCATTACCCATTCGCCATTTCGAAATGCAAGGAATGCCGGGAGTAACAAATCCACGTTGAGCATTGTGGGAGTTTACGGAACCAGTGTTAGAATACCTCTGGGCCTTGTTCGAATTCTCGTAATAAAAAAAACGGACAAAATTAAAAAATCTAATTGGAAACGCCGGGTGGTCTTTTTCGGCCCCACTCCAACTCACGAATTTATTTCGACCGTGCTTTTATCCAATCCTCTTTTTTATTCATTACTTATTCATTCTCTCTCTCTCTCTCTCTCTCTCTTTCTCTTGCTCTCTTTTCAACTACTTATTTTCACTGTAAACTCCTTGTCCTCCTAGAGGTCCTCCGGATGAATATATACCGTATATTCTTTCAGAGTATCTGGCGACCTCGGTATGTACCGACGTTCAAGATAGAATAAGCCAGCGGAAGTCCCTAGCCTGGTAATTAGCTTTTTATGTGCCATCATGAGGCCCCTTTTCTCCATATCCTCCGCCACCTGCATACGAGTTGACATCGTGTAAAATCATCGCCACAGGCATCCCCGACCGCGATGATCTCGGATTTCTACGGTATTTCCGGTACTTTTGTTCATTTTGTAGTTTGCGGTCGACGGGGTGATAATGGTTCCTTTTGGAAGTCCGTATAAAAACGATAACGGACGTGGATCGAAACCGCTTAAAGCTTTATGATTTTGTAGCTAGTAGAATTGTGAGGCCCATTTTTCGTTTACGGATTAGAAACCTACAGTAACGTATTTTCCCTAGGCATTCTACCAAATTCTAGATGAAGTTCGCGTGAGTTCCTAAAGCACTTGAGACTCGTTACCGTTCGAGAAAAATAAGAGTGGCAATTAGGCTCCTTTAGTTTGGGACCGAGAAGATCAAGCAGCAGCGAAGGGTGGGACCGAGAGAACGAACACGAAGAGCGAAAAGGAGAAGAAGTTAAGAGTAGCGGAGGAGAGTGAGTCCAGGTAGCGAGAAGCAGGTCCGAGACTATAATTTAGAGAAAAATGTTGGTCGGGCCCCTGAGGGCCCCACTTTTCATAGAGGCCCCAATACTAATGCAACAACCATCCTCGCGCATTATACCACCGCTCCCCGGTTATAAAACCGCGTTACTTCTTTCCCTCGACATGTTAACGTGCAACGCGATTACCACCTTTACGACGAGATATCGGACTCAAAAATGACTGGAATTCGATGGAAGACTGAAGTTCCACTTAATAAATAAAGAAAATTCATATATTAAACGTATGCAGAAATATTTGTTAATGAACACAAACCCGAAAACAAATAACTTTGCAGTGGGCTAACGGCAACTCCGGTGAAGGCATGAGAAATCATAGAGACGAGAAGGAAAAGAATAAAGAGAAAAAGTATAAGAGGGTCGGAGAAGGAGGAGGAGAGGAGACAAAGGATAAAGATCGTAACAGACTGCGAGCAAGAAGGATAAGAATAAAAGAAGCCCTGTAATCGTAGGGTTATGGCTGACGAAGCTAGACCCTGTGTAGACTCATCAGTGAACGTTGATGGGAGTCTCATATAAGCCGCAATGGTTCATGGTGCACCATGGCTGAAGCAATGGCCACCGCCATAACATGATTCTACAGCAGGGACATTCTCGGCATCGATTCAGCGCGCTTAAAGCCTCGCATAAAGATTACCTTGACACCCGCTGTTCAGCAGGCCTCCTTTGCCAGTAGACTATCTCTACATTCCGAATTCGTTTGTGGCTGCCCACCTTAGTTTTCTACCTCCCTATCTGTCTCTCTACCTTCCTGCCTATCTTGGATGCCTACACCTACATTACTACACGTCTCTCATCTCCCTTGCTCACTCTCGAACAGTCTACATTCTCAAAGTGACTACGTGACTATAACCGTGACTGAATCACCTTGGTCTTCATCTAAATCATCTTCAAAGTCTTTACCGATTGAAAAAAAAAAAACGACAGAAATACGTACAAGAGAAGGTCAAAGGAAGGGGAGAATAATAAGAATGAATTGACTTACGGAAGAGAAAAGAGCGTTTTGCCCGCCGACGAGGATTGATTCCACGAGACATCGTACGCTTGTAAGAGTTCACCCGCCTTCCCCTTCGTATCGTCGTTTTTTAGGCCCTTAAATGCCAGGAGTCCGCTCGAAGTGCCCTTTACGAATTATGGGGCCCAATTTTTCTCTCCCGGCGAGGTACCAAGATAACATCTTATACCAGCGATAATTTAGAAGTTATAATACGCAATCTAGTGGTTCGGGCAACCCGAATGTGTCTTTGATCTTCATGAATTTTCACCAAACAAATTAATTTATGTTAAATTCAAGGAACTCTCGAACGAAATGGAGATCGTGGTATAATTTAAATACGTACGAGAAAAAAAAAGATATATAAGGAAAGCGAAACATGTAAGGTCGTATTTCGTGAATCCGATCGAATGTAAACGATGAAACGGGACGGAGTGGCGGAACGGAAAGGAGGTGGTGGGCGAGGGGAAGGGACACCATGCCTCGCATCGATATTCAGGAATTCAAGATGGCCATCGCCTTCATACGAATCCCAAAGCCATTCCTAATTTGTTTCGAGGATTAGTAGACGGAGATTCGTTCGCCTGGAGCGCGAGTTAGCCTCACGAGAGTCTATCTAATTTAGACATTATTCAGGAGTCACACGCTCCCACGAATAATTCGAGTATAGAGAGGGAAAAGGGAGGAAGTAAAAAAAGGTAGAGGGAAAAAGATGCATTAAGAGGAAAAGCCAAAATACGAAGAAAAAAATATACATATAGGCTTGCGAGTTCAATGGATATATATATATATATATATATATATATATATAGTGATCCTTAATAAGGATGGAATGGCAAGAAACGATATCGCCGACTCGTTAGATTAGAAACAATGGCCATTAGAAATGCCTTTTAAGGACCAATAACTATCGACCTTTACGATTCTACTAGCGTTAACTGGGAGTGCCTTATAATGTTAATGAAATCGTTAGAGACATTATGCGTTATTGTAGCGTCATGTGTATGGAAGTGGACGAGTGGATGTTTATTTCGATGTATCTTTTTTGTTTTCTCAAGTAAAAGTAATAATTTCGAAATACTATTCGGTGCATAAGAGAGTACACGAAACATCGAACTTACGGGGATTTCGCGTATGTATATGCGCAATAGGGCAAGGCAAAGTAAACTCTCGGTGAAAATGGGGTGCAAGGTCCAGACGCATTACTATCAATTAAAAGGGCCGTTTATTAAGGGGCATGGGGGGATGCCTAAGAAGCTGGTAATCCTTAGTAAAAGGTTAGGTTAGAATAGGTACAGGAAGAGGTGTATGCTAATGTTACTAATACCAGGAGCCCTTGATAACGTCGTTATACTTGAAGATCGGTAGGATTCTGAGAGAAGTAGCTGCAGCACGGGAGCTTCGGTAAGATACTTGTACACGTGGATATAGGGTGTCGTAAAGGAGAAAGAATATTTTATTTTTTAATTTTGAGAAAAACGTAGAGTATGCGCCTCTCGAAACCAAGCGGGATAATTAAATGAAAAATGCAATGAATAAAAGTTTTTTTTATAGAATGTATATAAAAAAAATACGAATGAAAACTAAAAATAATTAAACGGATAACTACTCATAGCGTTAACGTGGAAGCATGCGGAATGAGATTTATTGCCCGTACAGAGCCCCCATAAGGATTTCTCCATCGATCTTCGGCTTGTTTATGGTGGTTTAGAAGACTTGGCCAATCCTAAGAGAAACTAGGCGGACATGTATAATGCCGTGTTTAATGGCTCGTAAGGCCCGTTTATCGTCGAGCTCCAAACATTTTGGGACCTTACAAGTTGGATTACCAAAGAGACACCGTATATATATATATATATATATAAGGATGTTGCACGGGTTGAGCTACACCTATAGATCTGCTCGTTGCTCGTATTTCTACGCTTGACTTTCTAAGGGGCTAATTTGGCACCGAGCGGTGCCTTCCGCCGAAGTTGACTCGTGATGGTATTATCTGATAAGCCCGACTAACCCCCTTGTAAAGCATCCCTTTGCACATCGGACAAACTTGGGAATCCCTGTAATATCGATAATAAGAAAAATCCACAAAAACCAACCCTTAATACTTCGTTTGGTCGACTTTCGTGACTTCTGGGAAGTTTACGAGTCCGACCATTCACCATCCAGTGTCTTCGTCAGAAGACGGGGGGCGGGGGGTCGGGCATATCTTCTCGGGATAGGGGGTGGGCGAAAATGTCTCGACATCTGCTGCAACGCGTTCTTCGTACCCTTCCCGCGATCCCTTAGGGAAAATTATTAATCCCGTCAGAAATAGTAAATCATATACGCGGGGGTGGCACCAGCCAGCCGTTATACGACAGAAATTCACAACGGGGTGAAAATTTCCACCATCTCCGCCACCACACCGTCACAGCCCTGTCCTCGCTCTCTGATTTAGCGTCTTTGCTCTTCAACCCTTGTACCTCCGAGGGCGCCACCTTCGCAGACACCTCCTTCGTCCAATCGTCCCACCCAATCTCTGTGCCGGACGAGACTTACACCCGATGGGGGTGCGACTGACGTAAGTGGATTTATATCATGTAAAATCTCAGAGTGGTCCACGAGGGATGATGGATGGATGGGGTGCGAAAGATAAAAGAAATCCGTTGAGATAGCGGCAGGAAATTAAATCTGGAAATTTTAAACCAGCATACGTGCCCCTGCATACGCGTAGGTGATTTCTCGCGCGTTCACTCGTTCACATGTGTATACTTGACAGGACATTGACCAATGGCGTCGAGATATCCCATGGTATTTTATGGTGTAATCACGAAGGACGGTGAAAGTTGGTGAATTTCGTTCCATATGATAATATTACTCCAGAGCTCGATGAATGATTAAAGATATCGAGTAAACTATAAGAATTCGAATTAAGGAATCCACTTTAGGATCTTAGTAGTAGTCACATACCGGGCGGTTCATTAAATTATCCTCATTATTTTATCGACTGTCGTAAGGACATTACTAACATCCAATGTACACATCCGTCACGGAATAAGATAGTATAAATGTACCAGTTGACGCAATGAATAAATTAATGATACCCGCCTACAGGAATAGTCATGTACGCATGGTGGTTACTGGCAAATATTCTTCAATTAATATTAGGAAGGGTCTGACCTCATCTCGCGTGGCTAATGGAATTTGTAAACATGACAGTGGCAATTGGCACGTCGACGCACCCCGTGGCTCGTGGGCGAAGCCCAGTTTCCATCTCCCTTATAAGCAAGGGAAAAACTAACTAACTAACTAAACCCCATCCGAAAGCGCAATACTCTGGAGAAACGACGAATCAGGGGGTTGTTAATCTCACGTGCTGCTGTTGCTCGTTAATCCCCTGAAATAATACGAATTTTTCTACAATCGTGGACCAAAGCAAATATTCAAATTTTTGATAAATTCACTCAGACGAGAGAATTTATACTTTTGCTTGGGGTTGATCTGTATTTGGGTGTTCCAATTTAATATTTTTTTTACCACCAACCGTTTAAATGAAATTCATTTATACGGGGAATATCATGTGTATAATTCCCAAAGCTCTCCTTGTCAGCCCTTACGCACCTCGTTGGAAAAGCTTAACACACCCCTATGTGTATACATAACCATGGACGTACCCACCACCTCCTCCCCCCATGGTACACCCCCTGGCCGAGATATTAATTACAATGCCGGAACTTGCAACCCAATTTAGAAACAGGTACCTCGTTTGCATAGGGCTCTGATGGCGAGTCAGGGAGCAATCAACAGTTTCGAGTTTGTCCGTTAGGTTCGCAGTTTGAATTACGCAGTTTGTGCTTCGATGCTGCTTCAGGGTAGGGCAACATTAAAAAATTACAACAACAAAATTTTATTTCTTAAGATTGCCAAACCATAGGGATAACCTATTTCCAATTTCCTTGTGAGACGTTTATATATCGTAAACGTTTCACCGTTTTGAACCCGAACCGTTCGAAGAAACAGGAAGCATCTCGATGAATAATTTTCTAATGCCTCGAAAGTATCTCATTCAAATGTATTAATGATCAATAATTTTCTTTCGTGAATTTCGAATCTGACGAAAGAATAAAGCATTTTCATGCACTTCAATTTTTTATTTTAAATATCATCCCCTGAGTTAAAAGGGTTAAAGGAGGCGATAAGTGACATAGCTCAAAGTTTAAGTCAAAACGGCACTTACTTCACTCTTAGATTAGGGTAAAAACCCGAGGGATGATTTTAGGGGATGATGATGGCGATAAGCCTCGCTACGCATAACTGTAAATCGAGTTTTTTAGCTTCCATTTTTTTATCGTCCTCTCTTTCTCACGGACTTTCGTTCCACTTCTTTATCCTTCTTCATGCGAAATCGCGGCTCGCTCGAGGTAATACAACCTTATGAATGCGTAAAGAGCAACGTAAACTTGACTGGAGAGCCCATCCGGTAAATGGACGGAAGTTAAACTGTAAGGAGCGAGCGGGCAAAGGTCCCGCCCGTACTTTAACTTCCGCTTTGTCAGTACTTATCCGGGCTGCCTATAGATATAAACGCCCCTAAAAAAAACGGGCTGTAAACTTTTTAAATTATTGCCCTCCCTCCTTACCTACGTCCCAGCACCAAATATGTCAGACAATGTACAAAGAATTCCACAAGCAGATGCTACAAGTACTTTGTTACTGCGAAAACAAAAATTCCACTACGTGCTGCATGCGTACATACAGCTTTTATTTACGCAAAATAAGGAGAATGCCAAAAAAACTATACTAACTTTCTGAATTATTCAATCAACGTCTAGTAATTGACATTGCTCTTAATTAAACTGCGACCCCTTACACAGTAAGCATCGTCTTTCTATTTGATCGTAAATCAATTTGGCAGATGTCGCTGAGTGCGCCTACAGCTATGCAACCTATTAGCACACACGCGTTCGAAGTATTGCCTGGGAACAGGCGCCGATCACGATCGCGGTAACACGTGTTAGGCGACGTCCTAGGAATCAATTATCCTGCCTATCAAGATCATCGCCTGTGCGTATAAAACGACCAGAACCGCACGAGCGGCATATAAGCCTAGAAATACAAGGAGATAAAGAAGACGAGGAAGAAGAGTAATGGCTGCCGGGGAGTAGCTTGTCGATCTAATTGAATGCTTGTGCAAGCAGACTGTCGGGCCGCTTAACTAAAATGAAATCTGACGGGGTCCCATAAAGTAGGCAAACGGGTCGGGTCGACTCGAGTCGAGACGTTTTGGCTCGCTTAAGGGATACTTCGCGCTTTACGCAGGGCCAGAGGGTGGTAGGAAGTCACGAAGGAAGGAAGAGGATGGTTAGTGAGGGGGGGGGGGGGGTCATGAGAATGAGGAAATAGGGTGGGTGAGGAGAGCCTTTTGCGGGGTGGTGCGGAGGGTGGTGGAGGGGTGTGGTCGTAAAATTTCCAGAGACTCATCACCACCCCGGGCAAAGGGTAGGCTGCGAGTGAGTGCTGGCTGAGTATGGGGTTACTGCCATGGCTGCTGCTGCTGTTGGTGCTGCTACTACTCATGCCAGAGCTATGGGAGTTGCCGTCGGGATAATATAAAAAGGGATGGGCGGTTAAGTTAGGGGTGTACCTTTCGCTTAGCGTATGCTAATACAAAATCTAGCGTTCGAGCGCACGAATTCGCTTTATCTATTTTCCTACGACTTAGTACTTTGGCAGTAACAGTACTCTGCCTATCCCCACTCCGACCATCATGCTTTATTGCCAACTACCATCTCTTCGTAATGGCTATCAACACCGTGATACCGCCATCACTTATCCTAGTTCGTTACTGGATGGATGGATGGATGGATGATATAACCGACGTGGAACTTGCCAGAGGAAACTGGGGACAAGTTGTGATCCTATCTCTAAAATTTAGGGCGAAGTTTCCCTGGGAGGAAATTGAGCCGGCTCGTTCACATTGGGCGTTCTTCATGGTCTTGTTATCGGTCTTGCCTAAATTACCACGGACGTGCACTCTTCCGTCATATTTTTTTCTTCCCTAGCTTTGACGCTTACAAATTTAGTTTTAAAAAGTTCCTCAATATTCACCCTGAGATAGGGTTGACAAGATGCTTTTACGAAATTCCAATAGACGAAGAAAGTGAACGAGTTAATTTCTTATGCTATCTAGGTGACATTTCGTTATGGGATTATGGGGTTTTGGATACTCCCAAAGTGTAAAAGGCGCCCTAAGGCTCTGGTAATGTATCTGTCTAGGCGTGAGTATATGTATACCTATATGGTAACTGGAACATTTAGCTTATCAGCGACTGTTATCTGGCCAGGGGCGTCCAGAGAGTAAAACCCCCCATAGGCTAAGGGACAGCCAGGGATAGAGGGTATGAAGGGACGAGCGGAAGTGAGGTTTTGCAAGTCGAATCCCTAAATCATGCCCTTAGCCCGCGGCTGGTTAAATTTAAACTAAAATATATAGCGCGCGACACTAGCGACATATCACCCCTTATACACAAGGGTTTGCGGCACTACTGACTCCACCGGCCACAGGGCAGATTCGCAGATTGTTATCCGGTTTACTCCACCCTTCTCTTTGGGTATAATCACCATGGACCTCCCATCATGCTCCAACCCAGAAGCCTCCGCAATACCACGAAACCAGAAATACGGATTTCCGAACGATTCGAGCTTCGAAATTCATCCCCTTTTAGCCCTGGCGCATCCCCTAACAATCCCAAACAAGTGCCGGAAACACACACCGAGAGAGAGAGAGAGAGAGAGAGAGAAAAAACTGGATCAGTATTCGGGCTAATGGCCAATAGCTAATTCCAGTGGCGCACCCTCCTTCGACGAAAGGATCTGATAAAGTGGCTGATATCGACCCCTATCAATTATTTATTTTTCATGCCGCAACAACCACTGCCAATACAATTTACAGACCATTCGATGCTATTATTCAGAGCTGGCAAGAATCTCGTAAAAAATGTACCTACAAGTGTTAAGCTTCATTCAGAATGTATCATTCATTCATTGCTAGCCACCCAGGTGTTATTCAATGAAACTACCCAGTGTCGTAGTAAGACAAGCGTAACGTAAATATGGCAAATAAATGTACCGTAAAATAATCAGGTTACGATACATCCGTAAAAATAAACCAGCGTTAGAAGAATAGACCAAGATCTTGTATGATTCCAGTATACCACACCGGCAAGCGGCTATGGGATGATTGACAGTGCATTCATATGACTGGTAGTCGGCACTGTTTGCATTCAACGAAAGTGAAGAGGGGAATCTAAGGAACGAGGAATAAGTGAAGTTTCCTTCATTCGACGAATTGGTCGGGATAGTAATGAGCAAAGAGAATAAAAAAGAAGGAGTACTGATATAGGTATGGGGAGGTTTGTGAAGAGGAAGGTTTTACGATCGACCACTAAACATCCCTTAAATTAATTGGGATCCCATATCCCTCTGCTAGAATCGTAAACGTAAATGCAGTGCCTATGCTATACGGGGTACAGTCCCATCCTCACTTACGGGGTACGAACAGTTCAGTATGACCACTCCAGAGTGAGATTGTACGTAGTACCTCTACGTGTAACATGAAAAGGGCAGTGGATAAAATAAGTGTGAAAAGGGCGAAATTTTTACGACATCGGAAACGTCCATTATGAGCTGGCAAGTTACGATATCGACGTAGAACTGTATGATACAATACGTCTCAGAAAATGGTGCAGCCATATGGTGTTCCGTAAAGCCATGGGGTAAAATATGGAAAGAGTAAAACGTGCGACGTGGAAAAAATGAACGAAAGCTCGTAAGAAAAGTGAGATTGAAAAAAATATCGTTTTATGGATTTACTTTTTTTTTCTTCCTTTCACATTCACTTCATTCAACGTGATAGAGAAACCTTCGGAGCAATTCAATTAATGCAATTTCGTATTCCGGACAAGTGGCTCCGAGACCCCATGAATTAATTTTCAAAGCCCCATAAGCCCGCGAACCCTACGCCCTTCGCATATCAAGTCTCTGATACAGCAGAAGAATTTCTTGGTGATTCAAAAGTGGACATCCGTTGGGTACGGTTCTGCGTTGGTGACAGATCTTAGGGGGAAGTGTACAGAAAATTATTAAACGTCGAAACTACTGATAATCGTGCATTCTGTGATGTTTTTATGCTTGTATTATGAAATACTAACGATACCATTGGTTGAGAAGAGATATGGGAAGGGAAGAAGAAGCCATGACGTAGGCGATAGGAAACGTCCATCAAAAAAATGGTAAATCCGGATTTAATGGAGAATCCTTCGAAAGGAATGAATATCCCATAAGGTAAGGTGTTCGTTCTCTAAGGAGTGAGAAACTCCCACGTCAGCATATTGCATTATCGCCTAACTTATAGGACCCCATATCGAATATGCTGGATGTCTATATATGTGATGTAGGAGGGTTCGATTCTCTCCTCTATGGGAAACCATATAGATTGGCTGTCGAATATACGTAAAATATTTTATACGACGTAATCGAAAAACTTTAAAAGAATAATTTTACCAATAATTTTTTCTTTATGGAGCTCGAGCACCGTAACTATCCCATAAGTATAGTTCGGTCTGGGATATACCAGTAAACATATACAGAAAGGTATATAGGTAGGTGAAAGGAAAAACGAATGTTTGGTATTCCAGCGGTGAGTGCCACGTGATAGTCTATAGGTTTTTTTCCTCTAGTATAGGGGTGTACTGGATTGGACTATGGTGGTCGTGATTGAATCTATAGGGACTGACCAGTCTTGGCAGAAACACCCCTAGCATTTATATCCCATGGCTCCTCGACACCCGCCCCATAAGAAAAACGGGAACCATGACGGGAATAGTTTTATTATGGGAGACGGCTTGACCATAACCGAGAAAGCGCACACCCCCATGGATCTTCTATATAAGGAAGGGATCTTCTATATAGGGAGCCGTATGTTCACGACAATTCACCCTAATGGTCGTAGTGACGCTATTTCTTTTATTCGAAAACACCATGGCAATTCTAATAATACGTGATGGGATATTTCCTTTCTTGATACTTTCCCTATAGTCGTGCGCCATCTTTTTCTCGATTTCCCTTATCGAGACTATTCTCCCACGGGTTATCTCTCGCGCCTGAGAGACTGCAACCAGATTATCTAACCGGTTATAGGAGTTCCCCATCCACAAGATACGCCATTACCTGTACGGCTTTACATCAAATCTGGTTGCCATACCCCAGGAGTATTCTTGCTATGTGTAACGTTCTTATGAAAAACGCCTGCGTTCGGGCAACCAGTTCTACACATTGGCTATATCATTAATCAAGCAACAGAGGCACCATTTCATTCCCTTCCTTTCCCTCCCGTTGCTATATGATCCAGGCCAGAGTCAATTTGTCGCATAACGAATCACGAAATTATTATTGTCGCTTTTTCTAAATGCCCATTGATCGTCGCTACCGTTCGATGCGTATAAATTTACCGTTTGCCGTGCGCCTTGAGGGCATAGAGTAAATTTGACAGATTGCGATTACTTTGGAAAAGTAAAGATAAGAAATAATTTTTTAATCATTTGTGGAATGCTTATTCGGCGGGTGGAATAGGACTTTAGTAGAAAGTTTGAAAACCTCGTGGAACATTATGACAAGGCAACGACAAATACTCTATGAGAAAATATGCCTCCCAGTACGTCATACGTGGCTGTGGAATGTTTTAATATCACCGGATGATTTTTAATATGCGAAACATTGAACCAGCAATTTCAGAGACAGGGACTCATATATAGCCTTAGGTGCGGTAAAAGATAGTTCGTGGGGACCTCTGGTGTGCTTCATGATCCATTGAGAATTTTAATAAGGTTATGAAAAAAAAGGGGTACCTCGATCCCGAGACACGTAGCTGCCTAAAGTCGACAATAGACAAAGTCTTAATACTTGTGTATACAATATATAGCCATTCTATATGTGTATATCCATGTATACACTGCACTTGGTATTCGTCTTTGGTCCTCTACCAAAGTCCCACCGATCTTATAGGGGAAAGCTTATGGTGAAAATCCAATAAGACAAGATATCTCGTATCAAAGTTTCGCCTTGTGGCTGCGCAAGTTTTGATGGGAGTCCGTGAACTGAATATCAAAATGCTTTGAGAACAATGGAAACTAAGGGATCACATCATGACGCTATACCCCCACTTTGGCATGACAACCCCAGAGAAACCCTACTGTACCCCATAAACCCCATGGGATCGACAGTAGGAGTGGTAAATTTCGTGTCTCCTCTCGTCGTTTTTTTATTCCCCCATTAAATGACGTCGTTTGAAAAACAAAACGGATATGAAAAAAAAATAAATAAAAATATTCACCACAATAATTACTACGTCGAGATTTTCTTTTTTATTAACCATGGAGGAAATGAATGTTCCCATAAAAATTTCAACTTTATATACCACGTCCGTGAGGTGGGACCAACCAGCGCAAGCTAAATTAATAACGACAAAGTGACTCGGTATAATTTAATAGGGACACCCACCCACCCAACCCCCGTAGCCAGACACCCCGCAGAACACACGGGGTCCTGGCCAAACAAGATAATATTCCTGCCACGTACGCAGGATTCATCCCTAATATACACACGTGAATGGGAACATTAGCTGCCCGTAGGATTATCCCACGACTTGGTAGGAATTCGTGAACGTGATACGAGTTACTGGCTGCGCGAGCGTCTGCACCATCTCCATTCTTTGAGCCTAATATACGTATCTCTATGTAAACGCGCGTGAATATTAAAGTTCAGCCTGTTTATCCGCAACAGCGATTACCGTAATGACTTTTTAATCATTAATTCCCGCAAGCTTAATGAAAATGCATACGAACCAGGCGGAGGCAATAAATTTTGCAAGATCACGAACCTCTACATATGTACATCGGCAACAGCGAAAAGTATGTACGTTAAATTCGATAAAGCAAGTAACGCACAATGACAATATAGAGAAAACGTGATTATTACCTGATAGTGGCAAATTTTATTTGCGGCCTGTATACATTCGGCATCTGCCATCTCAGGCTACCCGAAAAATACAGCGACGGCGAGAGTCTCATGTTTTTTTCGTCTCTTAAGATATGTGCGATATCACTGATGTCAATTACACTGAAAATCGTGTCACCTTCGTCAAATCGATGTCAATCGATAAGAATATCCCAAAAATCACGTGTTACTTAAAACCGCACGAGCGACACGGTCAAGTGGAACATTGTATTCACGTGTCACAGTAAGAGCGCGCAGATAATATATCCACGTCGTGAAACCGCCATGACACACGAAAACCCATGGATACCCCATCGACAAGCTTTCCGGAAGCGGTTCCAAGAAAACGGAACCCCATAGAACACCACGTGTACGCGACGGAACACTCTCATACAGTCTTACGTGCTTTGCGCGGAATTGACGTCAGCTATGATTATATTATTTTTTCATCGCCCGGCACAAAGTACGTAACATTGTCGACGATGCAAGCGACTAAGCAGCGGACAGTAAACTAGCACGTCGTTCACAGGGCACACCCTTCCACAAAGCCCCCCATAGAGGATATATTCGATACGATGCCATGGGGTTCTCTCGTTCTCTCTGGGGTTACGTGTATGTGGAAGGGTCTGCATCCTCGTGGCTATGACTAAGAACGAGGCGCTGTTACACAATACCTTGTCCATGCTAAACGACGTGTACGGGGTGAATACGCAACACCATGGGATAAACAGTCATGGAGTACGTAGAGTACACAGTGTGGGGTGCGCGCACGATGTCTAGAAGCCCACAAGTGCAGAACGGGGCCTGTCAGGGGCTGAACTGGCCAAGGGTGAACCATCGAACACGCAACGAACCTTATACGCTTCTAATTATGGATTGTTCCTGGGGAAACCTCGATTTTTCATGGAAACTCATATTACGTGAGCGAATTATCTGTCACGAGCGTTTAGCTCGCCCTATGTCACGGCGGAACGGATATCCTTTGGATTTTCCGTTTTTTGTGAGTGCGAGTGAGACGGACATAGCGATGAGAAAAAATTGCATCCGATTAGAAAAATAAATTGATCTAATTTTCATTGCGTCAACCGGGTTCAGGCAATGTGGAGATCGAAAGGGTTTTGTTTTTAAAGGCAGATGAGGGGTACCTATGCCTGCGAACAGAACAAGGGTGCGATACCCAGCGCTGATAATCGTGGGAAGGAAGAGGGTCCCATGTGCGTTGGTTGGATGATGATAAAAATAAAATAAGATAAAAACGAAAACACAATGCAACCATTCCAACTTTGAAACTATGTCGCACGTGTATTCTCTTTTTTTTTTACTACAGGGAATTTACCAGCTCTATAGAACAATTTTTATTAGTTATGACCCTTTAAATCTACGTGAGCGCACACTAGGTACATAATCGGGACGAATTGGTCCCGTGGTGGATTTTATAGGGATATTCAATGGTGGTGGTTACATGGACGGGGATGCAGGCTAGAGAGGGGCGAGGGGGAGGGGGGGAGAGAGCACGGGGTAAGGGCAGAGTCTTTTATTTAATTACGAAATGAGCACCCCTGCCAGCACGTGTCCAAGGGTAAGCGTGACTCTGGCACTAATCAGGGGGCGACTCTCGCTAATTGCAGTGGCTCTCAAACATCCCGGTCTGTCATCTCCAAACCCACAAGAGTGCTAGTACTGGAGTGCAGTGCAGTAAGGTATAACACAAGTACGTAAAGTCCTCAAACTCAGTGACACACATGTGACGAGAAATACGCATGTATCCCTATGTACGAAGTAACCACGGCAAAGACAACGTTCACACGCGCCGGGTGAATCTCAGGAGAAAAATCCATCGACCTCACAAATGGTGCCGAATCACGGGGTTGCCATGACTGTCGATATTTAAGAAAAGGATATAGCATGGGAAACCCTCTGTTTACGTTTCTCTCGATCCGAAAACTTCCAGACACTTACGTCACACACGTGACTTACTCATCAGAGCCTTTGGACAAGTCGCATGTACATGCGTTACGAGCACTGTTCAAATATTTTTACGATGTGTATAGATATAAAATCTTCATATGTCATCGCCGTCGGATTCTCAATCAGAAAATTGAGGATCATCCCTCGTACTATTTCTTCGGGCCGTCATGTCTTTACCCAGTCACGGTACACATTGGCATACATGTGAAACGGAACTAGCGTGTGCGTAAAGTGTGATGTGTGACGTATCACGCAAGATCCTATTAAACTACACAACTGGCTGTGACGTATGACAGATCGGTAAATGCGATATGGCTTATACACAGACCGGATACGCAGATGGATCAGGGGTGTTATGTATACATGCATATGCGTACGTAGAACGCGCACGAAAAGGGAATACCGTGTAGCAGGTGTATGACAGAATTCTCAATCACTTACGAGAAGGCCGCTACTAGACACGCACCGTAACATATGAAAATAAGACGTTAATCTGAAAGACGTAAGCGTGACGCGTATGTACGTGCGTGCGTGGGCGTCTATGTCGAGAAAAAAATTGCATCAAATATTTACCTGAGGGATGAAACGAAGAGTGAGGGAGAAAAAGAAAAAAGAACCAAAAGAGACAAGCAGTTTAGCAGGGGGTTGGAAATTTCAGAGCCCCCCCCCCCCCCGCGGGTGGTAGGAGCTTGCCGAAGGGATGGCAAATTCTCGCGTGTTTACTAAAAAAAGTAAGGGATGAAAATAGTTTCCCCTCTTTTCCTGTTACTCTTCACTCGGCACCCTCACCGTCGTACACCTATCCGAATTTCTTCAGCAGGAGGAGAGGATAGCAGGGAGGTCACGAGGGTTAGGTCGACACCTAACGTCTCGCTGACTGACTGATATATATCAACCCCGTACGATCCTGACAAATCGTGGAGCATAGGGGTTGACGGCTACGGAGTGGAAGGTATTCCGGGCGAGCGTATGTATACGGAGAGGAAGGCGGACCAGTCGTCTCCGTGGAATTAGCGAGAATTTCAAGAAAAGTAACGGGCATCGCGACGCGCGGCCCGCGACTCTTGGAAGTCGTCGTCTCGGGTCCTTGTGGTCCGACGGGGCCACAGTTCTATTTTCGTAGCTGCATAGAGAAACAGCACGCGACGCACATGGCCGACATGCGTGGATATTTTTACGTCGATTCGAGTCGACCTCTCGACCCCAAACAAAGAGAGTGAAAACGTAAAAACTCATTGAGGAAAAAAAGAAAACCAAAAATCACATATGCAGACACATCTTGCCTTATTAGTAGGGAGCCGAACGAAAGTGTCGAAGCGCCAAAAAGAAAATAATCAGCACGGCGCAATGATGAACATTTAAAAAAATATACACATATAATGTATAAACTCCACAAATACTCCCGCCAATGGTCTTAAATTTTGAACAAAAAAATGTGTATTTCGAAAACTGGGTCGATCCGATCTCACCCCTTTACGATAAATGTACATAAATTAAAAAATTTTTTTAACGCAACTAAAAGTGATTCGTCACTATATTATTATCGTACACTGTCAACACTGATAACGCTATCGGAATCGTATCATAAGATATTACCCAGTGAGCATTGTTTAGGCAGCGGATATAGTTACGAAATTTAACTGACCCTCGTTACCGCGAATCATAAGGATAAAGCGCGACCAGCGACTGAGTCTCCGCGAGACGCGATGAGTAAAGGGGAAGATGACAGATACACGTCTTTCCCGTATTTAATATTCATAACTTACTCAGAGTCACGGAGTGCCTATTCATATATTAACACAACCACCCAGTAAAGGACGCATGTTGCACGACTCTCGTGGGGTATACATATCCTATGTGTATCCCACCTATATACAAATGCGCGTCCTTTATCAAGGACAATGAGCTCAACATAGTCAGCGGGGTGTCCCGAAAGCTGCTGCTGCTCCTCCAGGAATTCAGAGAACACAGCATCCGCCTCTGTTTCGAGCGTCTGCGGATCCGTTAGTTCAGTACTCAATTCTATACGACCCGACTGAAAGGCCTGTACGAGTAACGGTGCCATTGTGCGTGGGAATAATGTCATTAATATTACCGGGCGAGGGCAGCGGAAGCGAGATAGGGAGAAAAGAGAAAAATCTCCATAGACACATGCCGCATTAATTGCGATATCTGACGAATGTGTATCATTAATTAAAGATACCGACACGGTGTTACTTAATCCATCGAGAACACCCTTAACGCAGTTGTTTTAGGTTGACTATACCTGTGAGAAATCACGATGACGTCCAAATGCCTCTAGATGTTTTCGGCTCTATTATACGGGGAATCTATGGCGTGTAATGCGCGTGGATAATGCCGACGTTATACGTATACGTATAACGCCTACCTACGCCTGTCCTATGGGGACGTCTCCTCTATTTATTGGAATTAGAGTCGAGCAAGGGTGTCCGTGTGCTAATGGGGTTTGACGTTGACGGATCTGCAGGTTTGCCGACAGAGCAACCCCACGGTGGAAAATTCGAGGCCTCTAGATGCATTAGGGACAGGGACGAGTAGGGGGGAGTAGAGGGAGGAAGGCGTGTTAGAGGTCTGGATGAAATCGTGACCCCCGAAGAGATAACCCCCGGGATAACCCACAGAAAGGTCCCAGGCGCGTTTAGGATTAGTTAGACAAAGCTTAGAAGCAAGAGAAAGGAGCGTGTGCGGTTGTCAAACGGAGGCGGCATTGGACCTTCGGAGAGAAAAAAGAAGAAAATTCAGAGGATACAAGGGAAATTTTGATCTAAGGAAAGGAGTCGTTCATGGAAGGAGGGGGGGGGGGGGGGGTAGAAGAAACTTTGGAACGCTGTTCAAGGGAGACGACATGGTCCAGGAAGACCAGAGGAAGAGGGATTTACTTTTTTCCACGAGAAATAGTCGTACGACTTTCTACCTTCTTTTTCTATTTTTTTGTGTCCCCTCCGCCGCTTCATTCACGGCCCGTATCAAAGAGATCCACCTATACGGTAGCGACGAAGTCCCAGCGATTTGTCCTTCGGGACAAGAAACGTAATGGGAAAATAATCCCGGTGGAAGATACCGCGCACGCCAGGGCGAAGTGGGTAGCCCTTTTTAGAGTGGCTCTCTTAGTTTTCGGGATACAAGCACAGACGGACAGGCAGACAGATGCACGCTAAGACGGGATTCCGTTGCAGAGATAAGACAGAGGGGGAGAGAGCGACGAGGAAGAGGAGAAGGAGAAGGGGAAAAAAGAGGAGAGAGAAGAGAGTAGTAGGAAAAGATAAAGGACTTTTTTTCGGGATAAGGATTTCCTTTTCTTCATCCCGACAAGATTAAGTACAAACTGGATGGATGTTCCTACTGTCATTGGTACATCTAAACGACGTTACAGAGATACAGGAGAATGTGCTGGGTCTACAATCCTGCTACACTTTCACTTTAATCCCGGTCCCTTTTACTTTGACCCTCCACACTAATTTTACCAAGGATCAACGAAGATGCTCGGGTCTCTCTTTAGGACAAGCTGTACTATCACAACCTATCTAGTGAACGTTGGTCCGTTTGAGCTTATTGTCCTAGTGCCTCTCGCGGGACATACCAACGTATTACAGTTACTCCTTGTGGATGCTATAACGTTTTAGGGCACGTATGAGAAAGAAGATGCTTATGGATGAAAACCCGGTAAATTCTTTTGAATTTCATATGCAAGGTCGTATACATATACATGGGATATCATTAAAGTATACCATAAAGAATTTTTATCTTATTAATTCGTCACGATTTAATGAACAAAGTCGTAACGGGTACGATGGTAATTGCCTCTGGAAATGGCGGAAGACAGAGAGGGACATTGAATTTAATTAATTCTCTTCGCATGAAATTGATAAAATAACGTAATAAGCCATTTGAATTTCTTTCGACAAGTCAATGGTAGTCAATTGACTGACAGATGAATACCTAAGGCCTCGAATAATTGACCGCATATTTTTTACTTTTTTTTAAGTAAATTCTTAAAACCTACCTAATGATTAGACCGTAAACGGATGGTCTGTCAGACCGACGATTTCATTGCTCTATAACTTTTGGACAGATGTGTATTTTTAGGTTCAACCATAGTGAAATTGAAACCCCAGACTCGAACTAATAATAAAACACTCTAGTCCAAAAACAGGAGTATGCTATTCGAAAATTAGAAAATTTACAAGAATAAAAAATGTCATAAAGAACAAGTGAGAATGCATTATTTCTTCTGGTCCAGCGCACCAGGTATGACGAGCTAGGGTCAATAATACACGTACGCGTTTTCTTTATGAGCGACTAAAGCCAGATACACATATGTGTACCAGAAACGTTACATGACATGACCTTGTATGTAAATGCGTGCTCGAGGTCTGTCTGAAGGGAGCTTTCAAAAGCGTAACTCGCTAATTGGGAGCTTTCGAAAAAGCATCGGGGCGCGTCACGACGCCAGAAGGCATAGAAGATACATAAGCCCGAGCTTTTTTTTCGCCTTCATCAAATTACATAAAGTCACAGGAAAAAAATATTCACGCACGGTGCTTATAAAAATTCTCCGGTCGCATTATATTGCATTGTATCAAAGAGAAGTTGGCGACAGGCATCCATAAAGAAAGTAAAGAAAAGGGGGTCAGGGGATGTGCAGCGCAGAAAGGAACAGACGTCATAACATAAAGTACAGCTCATGGTATAAGGAAAGAAAGAGGCTGAAGAAAGGAGGGATGGGAAGGTTTAGAGGAAAGAGAGAAGACGTAAGGGTTAGAAAATAATTCCTATGTCTATGGGGGTAATCTGTTTTCTGTTTATGGCTACTGACGCTAAAGGAAGGAGAAAAAAGAAGAGGGGAAGCACAAGCGAAGGGTATTCTGTTAGAAACATACATGTATATGTCCAGACCTCAATGGCTTCTTTTACCCGATACTTATTCACGTTATCGAACATGTCCATTACTTTTTTTTTTTCTTTTCAACCCCTTCTTCCTTTTTCAATCCTCTCATGCGTCAGTTCCGTCTCCTCCCTATCCCCTCGTCACCCATTATCTTCCTCCTTCTCCTTCGTACTGGTAATATTGTCAGTCTGCCAGATACATACTTTCTGCATGCAAGAGCGAGACGCAGATACCGTGTGGCGGATTGGTGCTTTATGGGGTTAGAACACGAAAGGGCCACCCTTTATGGTACAGCCATACCTACAGGATATGGTTTGCCCTATCTTTATTTCTTGATGGCACGGAATGTGCCATCCCCCATTGTTTTTTGGTAAATTAAAAGGATACCATGAAATTCCATAGCTGCGTTTCTATCAACCACGTATGCAGGACTCATGCGACCGTGGGACACCGTGTGAACTGGAGTACGAAGGAATGAAGGCATCTTTTTTATTCTTCCCCAATGTTGCTTTTTTTCAATCCCTCGCACTGCAATCGTACCTTCTAAACGTCATTACGAACGAGCACCAACTTAACCCAAAAAGAAATAAACTATTTAGCGGGTATTTTAGAACACTTGAAAACGGTCCCTTCTTTCGATTAACTGCCCGCGGTCACGCGAACGACAATCCCTTTCGAGAATCCCTATCGTTTTTCCTGCCACCATAAACTTCCATCGGTACAGCTTTATTTCCCAGATCGTAATCCCATGACTTGTTTCATTGCTGTCCATGAGATTATTTGCAACCCCCTTTTTAGAAACAGCGGCGCGACGATATAGGTACAAATAATCGAGCTCGATTCTCTCCTTAGTCGTTAGACGTATTAAATTGTACCTTTATATTATAATTGTACCTTAATATTACCTTTAAGTCAGAATCTTCATGGTTCCCCAATTATCCGTAATAATCATCGGTATCATGGAGACGTCTGGATTAGAATGTTCGTCCCACTTGATGATTCACAGACAAAGGTTTCGGAGTCACTCGAACGGAGTTGGCAGAAGAAGAATGGGAACGAAGATAGCGAAATGAAATCCGATACAATCAAGAGAAAAAAAACGTTAGATATAGTGCTACACAACTGTCACTTAATGGCAGTCCGATCTATACTGTATGAGCACGCGGATAAGACTGAGCGCATTCCGCTACGAGTGAGCACGTATCTTAGACTCGGCAGGGCTCGGCAACGCTCGTGAACCTTCGGAGGGAAGCACGTGGCCGGTCTGTTTAGTAATAACACTACTATCAGCCAGACGACTAATGGGGAGTAGAGAAAGAAATCCTGAACCTGTACAGCCACACGATATAAAATCTTCGACACAATATATGCATACAGAAAGAATAAAAATAAACATTCGAATAATGCTCAACATATGTCCATACAAAATTAACATGTATTTAACCCCGTGCACGTATGTTGCACAAATGTATAGCGGATACTGATAATGATTTAAAATGTATTTAAACAGCCAGGACGTAACCGAATATGTACTCGAAATGACGGTTGACCTAAAAGGGCGGATGAAACATGAGAAAGTGGTAGACAAAATCATGGTTGAACTTTCATCCATTAACGTTCGAAGGACGGCTATTTGCTCAAGGATAGAAGTTCGAGGGGGGGGGGGGGGGGGGCTCAGCAGTCACGAGGGTGTGACAGCCAATGAAGGGATGAAGGGTGGAACGAATGAATGAACTACGTCAGAGAGCGTAGGTTCTCCAGCGTTGAAAATCAAGGGTGCCAAAGATGGCGGAATACGAGAATGTTGCACGGTTGGGTTGGTAGGTTTGATGTATTAGTGCAATTTGAGAAACCCTGCACAGGCCTCCAGCTATACCGTGTACCGTGTACGTATACCATGATGCCACAAAGAAATTTCGACTGATAGCGATTAATTAATCAACCCTCCAATTTATCCTTTAGGCAAATGTCTTTATGTTCACCCGGGAACTTTGCCGAATTTCAAATGTATTCGAATCACGTGACAGTCTTCGGCTATAGCGACGCCAGCGATGCAGTGTTAAATTTTGGAACTTGTAAAAAAAGTTCAGTGGCTCGGATGCTGTGTAGACTTCATGATCCTGGAAGGTTCAAAGGGTTTTCAAGAGGCAGAAATGCTACTGCGTGGAGAGGGGATTGCTTTTCCGTCCCTCACGCTACCAATACGCATTGGTATTCACAAAGGATAGCTGAACGCTTGATGAGCCAACCTGACGTATTCGACACACCCCTATAGTTCACATAGACATACGCATACTCGGCTCTTGTCCGTTATGCCGTACCAACCCTCTATTTCTACCCTTGCTCATAGCTACCATCCGCAAGCTACCACTGGTACCTAGTACTATTGTTATTCCGTGCTGTATATACAGTATGTACCCATGGGTCCATGTGCTTTGATACCTATATAATATTTCTGTATATAGCATACAGAGTATTAATGAAATTTCGAATAGTTTAGCAAATCTCATAATTTTCTAATTAAAGGCTAATTGCTGTTAATTCAGGATTCCCGAAGTATAGCCACTCTGGGCACATTCGGAATCGGGATAAGCCACCCAGATACCATCCCAGGACAAAGATCCTAATAGGGGAACGAGAATGTTCTTGGTCAGCTTCGTGGCCCGTCAAGAATGCGGATATACAGGATCACTAAGAAAAATTAGATTCTGTATAATCACGAGGAGTTTTCATCCGGTCGACTGCATACATAGACTAAAAATCTCTCTTAGACGCGAGTATAAGAGGGAAAGAAAAATGATGAAAGGGGAGCAAAAAAGGGGGAAAGGTAGGTGGAAGGGGAGAAGGTCAAGGGTCGTGATGAGAAATCTTACCAGTTGTGCCGTTTGATTTGTGTCCTTTCGGGATGTGGAAGGACCTGGGACACGGGCGACTGGGAAGAGGAGAGGAGGGACAGGAAAATCCACCCCTTAGGCAGGATTGACGAATCGTTTCAATTGTCTTTCTTGGACCCCTGAGACTATTTAGGACTTACTAATAAAAGTCCTAATACGTTTTCCTTCGATTCTTCGTTTTCCTTTCCTATTTCGTACGTCCAAAAGTGACGACAAAGTTTCGTTAAGAATTTTTCGATCGTTCAGTTCGACCCGTGATAAAGCAACGAATGAAATTGCAAAATCTGGCGCGCGAGCTGCACAGATGCGAGTCCGAAGTGGATTGACAGCTTTGCATAAATTTAACTTTAGGCCCCATGGTTAACCAGATCCCCTTTCACGAATCTAGAGTTTATGAGAGCCGGCAAGTTACTCCCTGATGAGCGATTCCCATGTAAATGACACCCGGACTGTGGCCCATAGACGTATACACTGCCCTTTTGGTGACCGGTATAAAACTTATGGACTCGTGCAGCCAAGTGGAAAATTTGTGGAACTCTACGTAAACTGCACCTGCAACCTCTTGCGATTGCATATAGGTATAAGCACACATGTCGAAAATAATATATGCGTGGACAGTGTGGAACGTGCTTTAATTACTTCATGAGTGGTCATATGTTTCTAATAACTGTATACATAGAGTCGCTGTAGAAAAAAAAACGGATTAATTTTCAGATGACGATTCTCTCTCTTCAAAAAAATTTATCAAACAACCGGTCACGCTTACACATACGTTGATAAAAATTTGTGAAGCTATGTACAAAAAAAAAAGTCAGTAATTGAAATCTTGGACTCGACATTTTACACAAATTGAGTATCGTGAGCTATTACGTACGCACCAAGGAAATTGCATCGAATCGAGGAATATATTCGGTGGCACTGGTGAATATTGAAGGGATGAAGTGGCTGCCAGTAGTGGTACAGCCCGAGGCATGAAATGGGAAGGAATGGGGCCCTTTCGAAAATGTACGATATATTCAAACGTTTTGCGGCGGCCAACGGGCCGACCGCAAATTCTATTTGGTCGCATGGTAAAATGCGTAGCGTATGCTTCGAAGGGTTCTCCTAGCTGTATACAGTCCTGTACAGTATTGTTATAGGAGTAGCTAAGGGCTCTGACAAAGCCGTACACTTACTACTACTGCGTTCAAACCCCCTTACGGTGCCACGTCTCTAATGGAGCCTCCTGTACTCACTCCACTCAAGAGACAAACTGAAGCAACCCTTAGCGTGAATTTCACGTGACAGTCCGGTGAAGGACTGTTTGTCTCAATAGGTTAAGGCTTCTCGGAGGGTTGAAAATCCAGGGAGGTTTAGGAATAAAAACAGAAAGAAAGAAAATAAAGAGAAGGGGGGAGGACGAAATACGATAAATTTCTGCTGTGATCCGTGAATTTTTGCTAAGAGGGGGAGCCAGGGGGTAAAATAAAGAGAATACGAAAGGAAAACATCCCTTTAGGATTTAGTGTGTCGGAAGGGAGGGGGCATGGAAAAAATCTTAAGCTCAACCCTCAATCTGGGACGGTATCGTTACTTTTTATTTTACAGTTTAGTCGCTCTTTCTTGCGGGGTTAGTTAAGGGTAAAAGAGCAAAAAACGGACTTTTCTAAATGGTACACAGGGTGGCTTATGGGTGGTTGTATGTGTATATATATACTGTAAGAAGTACTTGGTAAGGTACCAACGTATAGACCTTACGAGAAAAAGCGAGAAAGAAATAGGAAGGGGGGGATTGAAAATGAGGGGGTTACATTCTGTCGTACGGGGGAATGGGAATATATACGGCGATTGCCTGAATAGAATTTTGTATTCAAAAAATTGCGAGGACCTTATGCCGATACTCGCGAATCGAATGTCAGGTTGGAATTTAAATAAATGTCCCCGAGCACGGAAAGATCCCCACTCGCTAGAACATTCTCGAGAGCTCATAGGGGTGGTTGTAAAGAATAAGTATCCCCATGGAAAACAACCCCACGGAAAAATACCGAGATATCGGAAACCACAACCCCTTTTGTTATTCGCAAATATCTCCGTCTACGTGTATTGTTCTCGATGGATACCAATTGTGTCGAGATCCACCCCAGTTTTGTGTAATATTCATACAGCCCAAGGAAAGCATAAACCCCCAGCTTGCACATCTGTAACAAGTCCCCAAACGGTCAAGAAGATAACAAGATTATTCAAGAAGCGAAGAGAAGACTGATCCAGACACCTTGGCGTGTAGACGGAAGACTCGCAAGTTGTCCGCAAAGTGGATTTAAGGCGAGAAAAAAAGGAGTATTAAAAAAAATCAATCCCTAAACGTTCTAGTAAAACGGCCGCCAGTCACTGTGCAAACTTTTGTATTTAAATAAAGGGTATGGTCTATATATATTTTTATTCATATTAAAACCCAATATAAGCCCAAAGCAAATTATCACGAAATACCAATCTCAGAGTCACTCAACTCCCACGAGATACATATATATATGTATAAGCATATGTAGATATGTGCGGTGTGTCTACGATTTATTCCGTAAATCCTCAGAGACATTTTAAGACATCCCACGCGAGGGCGGTTGGCAAACATCCCCACGGAGAGGCCCACCCCAGCGAGACACGCGAAATATCCCCAACTCTGTAGTAGACCAGCAGTGTCTGTCAGGTTTCGACTATCCGTGCCAAATACGAATAGGGAGGGGCTATACCGCTATACTATAGAAGCGAAGAGCCATTTCACGAAGTGCTCTATTAGTATTCGAGATTCGTGTAGACAATCCATCTGATATGGAAGTCGAGAATTCGAAGTATCTCGATAGACTTCCTACAGCCGGCCAATAGCAATGCGGATACTAATAGACGACCTACAGGAATTTCATGTGACTATATTGTGTCATCGTCATCCGGCGATCTAAATGTAATGAGAAAAAAAAGAAGAAAAACAGAAACGAGTAAAGGAGAAGGAATATCTTAAACGACCATCAATGAGCGCAAAGGCGTCGAGCCCTCTGTTAAGGGTTGTGAAGTGATTTTCAGAGAAATCCCTTTTGGCACCCCTTTTAACCCCTTTCTTCGAGTGTAACGGAATACGAGCCCGTGGGTATTATTTTTAATTGAATTCTCCTGATGAAATTTCACCGACCAACCCCCAAACATGCACTAGCTCACCCCTTTCGTTTGTCTCTCCCGGCGTATATACGTGTGTGTGTATATATATATATTTATATATACAGTACCGACACCCACTGTCGGAGCATCCCTTAAGTACGGGACGAGAGGACGAAGCGGAGCTTAGATGGGCGGGTGTCTAGTGGGTGTATATAACTGCTGGAAGAGGCTGAGACTTATGTATATCGCGAGACTCTCTCGGCTTCATTTTCTAGCAACCCCTGTTCTACGTACTTTCACCCCGTTGATATTTTCTCTCTACCGTTTCACTCGTTCACTTCTTCGGCGTAGCCATCACCCCGTCATCCCCACTCCGTGGGCGCCCCGATCGCGCACAGGATTCCAAGTATTCGTGGTTTGTGGCTGTTGCGCCCAGAGACATTGTCGAAGAATATTTTACCATACAGGGTGGCGGTAACCAGGCTATAACTCGCACATGCTACTCCGTGCAGAGGGTGTGAGTAGTGGGGTTGGTACATATCCTACTGCATATTTTTATTTGCGATACACCGTCGGAGACACGTCCCATGGTGCTCCCATTGAAAGTGCCATGACGAGAATCGAGAGAATTTGGAGAGATAGGGGTTGTAGAAAAAAAACCCATAAAGCAGAGAAAGTGAGATACAGAAAGAAAAAGTACAGGCAGCTCGTGTTCGAGGCAGGATATGAACCTCATGGGAATACAGGATTCGCATATGGGGTACGGGAGACTCTTACAGTAAAAGGGGGAAGACACAGGTGGCGGTACGACGAGATGTCGGAATTTCTATGGCTGAAAGAGAAAAATATTTTTACTGGCGCCAGTGCATGGGAATTTGAAATTTTCATTTGTTTTATCGTAATGAAATTTCGTTTTGATTCTGATGGACGTTATTTATGGCCGCCGGATAGTTCCAGGTGCAATTTTGGAAAATCAAAATTACTTCGGCCACACCGTAGCGGTGACGCGTAGTAAGAACACACCATAGGAGTCGACTGGCGACAGATGTTATTAATGAGTATTTAACTGGAGTTTGGGGCTAGACCGCTAATTAAAATAATTTCGAGTTATACCACCCCTTCGGCTTGGGTACTAACACTACCATTCAGCGTGGCCACCATTACCATCACATCCTCCGGCATTCACCCTTAGATATTAATACGTGCATGATACTTCAACCAAAACGCTAAAACGTAGTCATGTTATATGTATATGTCGTAGCGACAGGGTGTACTTTTCAGACGTTTTACTTGAAAAGTCTAGTGGGTTTATTGATTGGGGACATAAAATTTATTGTGTCAGTGCGAACGATTTTACGAAGACTTTAATTTCCTTTGTTCCCAAGAAATCGAACGGCCAACACCCCACTGCCCTTCTTAGTCTCAGAATCCCAAGTACCAGGACGACCATGGAGAATAAAGGGAACGCCACACAGTTCGGGGGGGGGGGGGGTAGTTCTCTATGGGGCTTGAGAGTTGAAAATTTGCATACAGAGCATCTGTCACCAGCCCCTTAGCCGGGCTCGGCCATTTTCGACTTGGGTATCTCACGGCTTGAATCTATGGATAATGGGACACCATTCTTATGGTAAAATGGGGGTGAAAATGTTCGTCTTCGGCCACCCTCAGACATCCACCCCTACTTATCCAGCTATACGAATCCAGATAGCCTGACTACTATTATCAGATTGCATATACGTTACTACTTTTATCACGGCAATAGAAAAAAGAAATTATTAAGCAACAGTCCAAAAATTTAATCAACACAGCAGTAAACGTCCAATAAAACAACCCCTAAACGATTTACTCTTAAAACTTGATTTTTTTCATTCAACTTTAAGCATACAGGTCCAGCTCATATGCCGAACGTGCCCTAAAAAAAAGTACCAACATTTTTTCACGTTTCCACAAATTTTTCTCTCTTTCCCTGCCATCCTTTTTCAGCCCACTCGCCACTTCGACTTTCTCGGTTTTTCCATCGCGCCGAGACGCGAAATGTTTTCCAAGCACGAACTTCAACCCCTATTGAAATTCACCACGAATTCCACTTTCCATTTCTATCCTGTCACCCTGGGAGCCCTTTGTACGAGCATTGGCCACGTCCCTTGTGTCTGTGTACCTGTACATTTCCGTACATACAGATATAGATACGCAAGGGTGCTACGGTCCCCTCTGATCCTACTTAACTATCAGAGCACATTCGCCCTTGTCCTTCCTTCATCTTTTAATTTCACCTCTATTCTTAGCCATCTCTCCAACGCGTATCTCTTACGTACAGCAGACCCTAGAATCTGCTGATTGAGCCCTTATTTCTGTAACCAGCCCATAGACGTACTACATGCAGAAACGCCGCGTTTAACGTATTCATATATTACGTCAGATTTCATCCATACGAATACCCGAATAATACGCAAACGAGCACTAGGAGCCACTAGAAATGATTAAGAGTAAAGTACAGAATCGTGTTTGACTCCAATTCGACAGCTAGAATTCATAAAATTAATAGGCCCTTATAGGCACTTGAACGACAGTAGGGCGTCGCACGTATAGAATGTATAACGCTGCTAGAAATAGGCATAAGGGTTGAACAGTTCGGGGGAGTAGGTTAAAGGATATATACAAAAGTATATAATACACAGAGTAAGTATACGTGAGCATAAGAGCGTAAGGGTGCATTAACGTCGTTACCATACTGTTACACTGCTACTGGCGGTACTAGCAAAGGGTGGTAGCAATGAAAAATAGGAGAAACTTATTAAACGAAAAACTTGAGGAGGGCGTTTTCTCCTCTTGATATATGGCCTCGAATATCCTACGAGTAACGGTCCAATCCAATATCATTGTCAAATTAGGGAGCATTTTTCAAGCGGCGCGTCATACTTTTTCAAAAACTTTTACTACCCTTCTTTTTTTTCTCTACTGTGTATGGGGTGTAGGTGCGGATGTTTCTTGAGAAAAAACAAGGTTTTTAGCCAATTCGGCATCGTTTAAAGATCGAATGACGTCAATGTCTACCATCCCTTATACGTATAGCCGGAGGGCCGATTTACGAGAAACTTTTACTGATAAGCCATTGTCTTCCGCGAGACCGCCACTTTCGCAAGAGCTTTCTCTTTATTTATACGACCTCTCTCTTCCTTTTAGCTTTCGCCTGTATGCTCTTCCTTCCTTCCTTCCTTCCTTCCACCGATGGCAAAACAAAAAGGGGGATGTCTTACTTGAACGCCAATGGCGTCTCTACCGGTTAGATCGTATTAGGTAAAATTCTCACGCGAGGGGTAGCTGATAGCGACCAAAGGGGCAACTGTTGGAATTCGTCTTATGGACATTCCCTTCGGTACCTAAGAGTAGGATTCTCGATGTCGCCGCCAATGCGGGGTTTATCGTTGGGGGTTTTACTGATCCTCCCTCTCTCTATGGGGACCGTCTATAGGATGGAGACCGTTACTGAGATTCAAAGTAGGGTGGTTTTCGCGCGCACTATACCTTAGCCAGTGCACGTTAAGGGAGGAGCTCTACCCACCTACTTACCTGAAAGGGGATGACTTTTCGAGGATTCTACCAAGATTTACCTATTGCCCATATATATGGTGGAACTTTGCAAGCTTTTCTCCCTTTTTTCTCTACCAACGTTTTACCGACTCCTTTAACAAGGGCAAAGAGAAAATCTTACCAACTCAGCAGAAACATTATTTCCATTTGTAAAATACCTACCCCCCCCCCCCCCCCATAAAAACTATACGCGTACACATATGTATGCATCGGCCGATATGTAATCAAATTCATGTAGCATGTGGTGTTTCGGATTAGATCGTCAACCCCTGTCGAATTTCGGACACACCAGCTACCCCCATGAGCAAGGGATGAGTGCACTTACGAAAGTGCCTCTAACGTCCAGGAATCCCAATGGGAAAATTCTTATTGAGGATCACTCTGTCCCACTCGGTGTGTACCTACTTATCTACGGCGCACAAGTGGAAGTGCAAGAACGGAAGTCGTCCTCAGATCCGTGAAAATCTAATCCATGGCGTTAATTCACCCAGCACGTTACTTATAGACTGTCCGACATTTATGGTGTGTAAGCCTGCTATAGTGAAGGGAGCCATGCTAAGCCTTATGGTATCTGTATATGTAGAGCCAGTACATACTGGCTCTTGCACGGGGGATCAGCCTGCATAATGTCCATGGTGAATCTTACTTGACTACGATAAATCCAATTTTCCACCAGAGCCCTCATACTCCCGCCTATGGGAGTTTTACGAGTAAAAGAAGATATCTCCATTCAGTACAAGCTACACGCGTATGTCCTTTCAGTATAAAATTCATGCTATCGTTAACAAGTGGTGTACCGAAAATATCTCCAAGTTCTCTCACACATTAAATCCGTTTGATCTGCCTCTTGGCACGTGAGAGCACGGCATTAGTCAATTTGACGGATTGCGGTTACTATAGAAATTTAAAGATACGAAATAATAATAATTTAATCGTTTATAGGATGCTAGTTAGACACGTGCACTAGGTGTCTATGTAGAACCACGGATGCAACCCATAAGAAATAAAAGGAAGATAAAAGTCAACTGATCCAAGAAAATTGTTCGGGTAACAATAAAACTAGGTTAAAAAAAAATTAAAGATAGAAAAATATAGAACGACGGACTAGTCCGTGACTATTTATCCTGACACCTTTCACCACGGTAACATCCCTCCAAGGGGAATTGACTTGACTCGTCAGACAGGAAGCGAAAAGTAAAGGCAGTGCGAAAGTCACTCAATGATGGAATAGCCCAGAGAAATGTTAGAGACGGGAATGAGGGGTGAAAGCAAGTCTGAAGGAACCCTGAGTTCTCGAGAACCTTGCCGTTGCCACCTTGAAGGGTGGGGACGAGTAAGGTAGAGAAATAGGGGAGAACTGGCGAAGAAAGGCTAACAAACTTATCCCGATCGAGGGGTGGTGGATTCGAGTTAAGGAGGCGGGCGGGGTGGTGGGATGAGCTACGTAGACTGACTGGGAGGCAGAACGGATGCCGCAAAGATGTGAGAAGAAACCCGCAAGAGGAGCCTGAAAGGACGAGGGAGCGAAGAAGAGAAATAAGAAGGAAAAAATAACCGGGTGACGAGGAGGCGAGGAGGGCTTGAGCGTGGAAAGGAAAAGAAGAAAAAAAGAAAGACGAAGACACAGGCCCTTTTAGGATCAATATAGAAACTTTGACAGGATTTACACGCAGCGTGTGGCTGGCTGTATTTGATATCGATTCGTTTCAGTAACTGAGGAGCGTAACTAATTCCACGTGAATTATTTGTATCCGACTCTTCTTTATTTTTTCTTCTTCGATATCGTCTTTTCTCCTCAAAAACGAGCCTTTCGATACGGCATTATTGAGAGTCACTGGAGACTATAACCAACGTTGCTTCGGGCTGCGTGCCTCGGTCTTCACGTTCTCTTTATATTACCATCACCACAATCACTGCTACTTACACGTACACTGCCACCGATATCGGCACTATTACCAATACCATCAATTTCATGAGCACAACAGCGTACACTTATGCAATTATGCCATTCACATACTCCCATAGAGGTATTCGTCGTGGTGCGCCTGATGTATTTTCTATAGCCGACCCGCCTTAACTCATATAGGTCGTTGAAGGGCCGTGCCAGCGTCTAGAGGATTAACAATGTAGCTGATAGGTATTAGGTACTTGAAAAGCAAAAGAAAAAAAATTCGGGGTTAAAGAAAAAATCAAGAGAAAAAGAAAATGGAGAAATTTCCCGTAGGGAGAGACATTGAATGGTCATAAGGGTGAGAGCGTTCGTGGGATGAAGAAAACGTGGAAGGGGCACACGGATCGACTTTGGCACCCTTAAAAATTGGTTCGCGTGAAAAACGAGCTTGGGCGCAGGGGATGAGGGTAGTTCGTGCAGGACTAACCTTCGATCTCTCTCTCTCTCTCTCTTTCATTCTCTCTCTAGCTGTCGATACCCGAGGGTAACGAATAAAGGTAACGAACACATAGGTAAAAAGGGAGTCAAGTGCAAGGGTGTCAATAAGTATAACTGTATATAAGGCACATAGGCAAGGGGGCTGGGTTAGGTAGATATAGTTAGGTACTTTAGAAAAGTTTAAGTCAAGTGGCTTTCCCTGTCGTTTCGCCACAGAGAAAATCTCCGGCTTTATTAAGGGACGTTTATAACGCTATGGTTGGCTCGTTATCGAAGGGCTCATTCTTTCCTTCCTCCATTCCATCCTTTCTTATTCATTCCATTCTCTTCTCTCAGGAATAATATCCGCTTCCCCTCCCGGGATATAGGTATATCCCTGAGACGGCCATTTTCTTAGGCAAGTTTACTTAAACGTATTCACCCCGGATCCAACAGACATTTACTCCTCATTCGGATTACGAATATAACCGAGTCAGGGAGAAAGGGGTAAGGTGAAATGTGCTTGGGGACGATTATATAATAATTATTTTTCAATTTTCTTAATTTCTCCTCAGCACCTCGTCTAATCAAAATATCCCCTAACGACGCTATTCGCTATACATCATATCGTTCGTTCTCGGAAATACAGTCTTCGTACGTTTTTACTTAATGCGTGGCCTTTACCGCGTACCCAGAAACATGCGTGCGTACGCACTGTACTGTTTCATGCGCGTACGTATATCGAAAGGGAGGACCTTTCCTCGATGTCTGCAGGGCAAGCCTTCTCTATTTGTATAAATTCCCCATGCGTGACTAAGGTATAAAGTTACAGATACTGCAGGCTGCATTCCTGAGTGTATACTTGAAATTCGATACGTTTATAACGCACTCAGACTGCCATCTGACGAACGCCACACGTGCGAAGATGCGTGCACGTGCGTATATGCACCTGCGTGTATGCAGTTTACCGGGATAAATCGTCTCGCTCTCTCTCTCTCTCTCTCTCTCTCTCTCTCTCTCTCTCTCTCTCTCTCTCTCTCTCTCTCTCTCTCTCTAT
>JASANN010000310.1:866808-1025394 GCA_031762395.1 Calameuta pygmaea | reverse complement strand
TCTCTCTCTCTCTCTCTCTCTCTCTCTCTCTCTCTCTCTCTCTCTCTCTCTCTCTCTCTCTCTCTCTCTCACTCTTTACTTCTATCCGTAGATGCACGAGGCTATCGGAGGCCCATAAATAAAGGAACTGACAGAAGAACAAAACGAAAGATCACGAAGTAAAAAGATGGGTAAGAAGAGGAGCTAGGGAAAATAATAAATTACGAATTTTCACTTTCCAAGAAAACAATATATATCATTGTAAAACCAATATAATTGATGGACTCATGATAATTTATATATTTGATAAATTAATCAATATAATTAACAGACCTACCTATGCACATGGTCGATACTACTCCAAGCGCGTAACTTATGAAATGACTCGTTGGTACTGTGCACAACACATCCCCAGGATCTCGCACGTTTCACCATACTTGTAATGCGTAGTGATGCAAGGCCGATCAACGAATAAAAAATATATTATACACCTGTTTTACGACTTTTCACGAAATTTCGTGCACCGACGCAATAACACATTCGTCGACCAAGTATCGATATCAAATGCTAGGAATTCTCAATAGAGAATCTGACTAAAACTCTAAGCGTAAGACCCCACGCACTTTCCACACTTTCAAGGTTCCTGGCGAAATCGAGTCTCTCTCTCTCTCTCTCTCTCTCTCCACCTCTCTGTACCATTATTCCTGTCCTTTTCTCGCAGCATTTCAATTCGTCTTACTACTGGCAAGAGTCTATTACGCGAGAGACTACCGAAATTTGTTCACTATCCCTACCATACCGACGCATACTTTACGACTCAGTGACAGTCAGTACAAGACACTGACAATCATCACCGATGCTTACTATCGTATAGTCCCAACGGCGTATTCTAATATGCGTACCTACTAGGGACCATTACTAGAGGCGTGTTTACCTCTATCCGAGTGTCCGCTTAACCGCTTATACACTTACACGCTTATATAGCACGCATAGTAATGTGCCTGCTAAAGAGAAAATAAATAGTCGACGTCATCTTCGATGGCTGTTGGACCGTGATTTTTCTTGTTTTTATTAACCAAATTTTAGGCTCGACCTTACCGTCATACACGCCGTAGAAAAACACGTGTAGATTTAATACGACAAAGTACTATGGGATTAATATCATTACCATAATCATATCTACGACGAGTCGAATTATTCATTATATTCAAGAATCAATGCTCATAAGCCTCGCTATAAAGCTGTATATATTTTTCAGGAATGAAGGGATTTAAAATCATAAGGTTTATCGTACTTTCGAATTTTCCTATGTCGCTGCTGTTATTCCCTTTTTAACCTGCAGCTGCCTCTTTTCGAATTCGAAATACATAAACAATCCCGTGCGGCAATATCCGTAATTGCACCCCTCCCTAACTATCACCTGGACTTCGGCTATATTTCACAATTTTCATCCCTCTCACGGAGAGAGGGTGTAGTGCCCTACATGCATGTAGCTCGTGTAACAGTGGTCAGCGACTAGAAGAGCCAGTTACGAGAGAGGGGTGCGTACGTGGTGCATCGGACTGTACGCGTTCGCATGCGTACTAATATGTGTACGTCTGTAGGGATGGTCAGAGACGTCTGAAAAAGCCTGTAATAGCACGTGTGCAGAAGCGCGAGCGTACACGTATATGATCTACTGCGCTAATAACGACCGGGCAGCGTCCTAACGATGTTTTAAGCTGTAATTAATTTAGTAGCCTGCACCCTTAAGCCTTAAGCCTGTACCATACCGATAGTGCGTAACGAATATCGTAGGGGGATGAAGATAAAACGAATGTCTGCTCCGAAGGGGGATGACAGGGTTAGGCGGGAGGAGGGCTGGGGAGTATCGGAGGATGGAAGACTTTTTCTATCGCGATTTCTCCTGTGGTTTCCGACTTTTTTCTGGAAACGATGCATCCTGGTAGAGGGGTCGACGATATTACTGTGGTATGAGAGGAGGGGCGTCGGGATGTCGGGACGTCGGGACGCCGGAACGCGCGGCGCCTGAAATCCTAGAGGTGAGTCTAGACGAGAGTCTAGGACAATGCCCGCTGGGAAAACTGCCAAAAGTAAGGAATAAAAAAAAGGAAATTAAAAAAAGGAAGGAAAGGAATAAGTAAATCAGACGCACAAAAGACGCCGAGCATCCTGACGTCGAACTTTTATTTCTTGCCGTTTTCCTCGTCCTCTTTACCGCAAAAGATATTTCGAATGCATAAATAACACCTCTAGCAAAAATAAGAGAAGCCGCGCATTCGCGCTGACAGGCTAATATCACGCCGTGTGATTTTCCTTATTAAAGGTCGCCACCGCGATGTGCTAGGGGGGGGGGGGGGGTATAACAAACCTCATCCGTACCCCATGAATTATTCAGGGACGTACCTATACCAACAGAACCACCCCTCCGTGATCCCTGAAGTATATTCTCGCGCGAAATTTTTCCTCCCTCGTCCCGAAGGGTTCGGACGTACCTCCGCCACTGTCAGAATCCCACGGGCAATCTTATATAACAGGTTATGTCTGAAGGCAGTGATCTTATTGATAGCACAGTGCGAGCACAAACCCTCCCCCGTAATTATAATTAAAACTAAAGAAAAGAAGAGAGAAAGAGAGAGAGAGAGAGAGAGAAGAGAGAGAGAGAGAGAGAGAGAGAGAGAGAGAGAGAGAGAGAGAGAGAGAGAGAGAGAGAGAGAGAGAGAGAGAGAAAGCGAGGGAGAGAGAAAAGATAAAAGTCATAACGAAGAGAAGAGCAGCAAGATGGGTAAATCCCAAAAGTATCGAAGTGGCCTCGAAAAGCCGATTCAAGAGTCCCGGGCGTAATGAATCTCTCTGGGTAATTAGGCAGATTACTTTCCGGAGTCGTTTAAAGCCCAGTGAGCTTCTTCTTCTTGCAGGATGATGGTACTGGTAGATATAAAGGGTAGCTTTCTGTGATATAGGGGTGGCATCACCAAGCCACGGATAGGTACCACCACCGCTTACTGGTGACTACCACGAAGTCGAGACGGTTCTCCAGGGTTCCTTCGTACATGGAGTACTAGATAGACGAAGAGGAGAACGGGTGGGGGAAGAGAGGGTGGATGTCGAAGAGCTCCAAGGGCTCCGAGAACAATTAAAGGAGGACATTCTTGGAGAGCTGGGATGCCGAGAGGCTGCAATTCCGAATGAAACTTCAATTCAAGCGCGAGTGGGGGGCTAATCGACCAAAAAGCGCATTCCTACCGGAAGTAATGCTCAACGACTAATGTGCCTAATGGGTATGGACTGCATCACCCTCTTCATGGCACTTGTAGCCATCTCGTCATTTATACCAGACGCGAAGTTCTCTTTAACGATTCCGCGAGATTTTTTATGGTGAAAATTGTTACTGGCATTACGTAGAAACGTCAGAATAAAATTCCCCAAAGAAAAAGCCACGAGTAAAATACTGGTATAGGAAGTATACCCGTTGGCATACCTGTACATGATAGTTGAGAATGGGGGTTGAGGCAGGGTGGGTCTTACCGCGTTGCTGGTGCCGTTATATTTACGAGACAGAGACGTAGCGTCGAGAGGATCCTGTTAATTAAATAATATTTTCTCCTAACCTTACCGGGACGCCAGAGTTTGATAAGGAGTCCAGAGAGGGCCACGTGAATGAAGGTACGAGAAATTGGAAGAAAGAGAGGAAGGGAGAGGAGCGAAGAGGAAGGAAAAGAAAAACATGGCCCTACTAAGAGCACTTATTGCAGTATTGAGATCGTAACTCAGAACGCAGAACCGTCATAAACGTCCCTAGTGACCCCGGGGTCACTACACAACTATACTGCTAACGCTGTTATACCAGTATAGCCTGGACCTTCTAGCGAGTATCTATACGTATACCACTTTAGGTATATGTATCGCCTGTAATAACTATACGTTATTATATTGCATACGTGTTGGAGTTTCTATTACGGCAGGCTGACTTCTAATTCCTTGGAACTGGCGCGAGATACCATATAATGAAGATCCGAGAATGAAGGGAGAAAGACCTTTCATACGTTTATACTTCTATTCAATATGTAATTCGAATAAGAAATAACATCTGGTATATCAGTCGCGTCAAGTACGCGTGATGCATTATCAAATGGAGATACCAATCAACATTTGAAAATTTTAAACGCTAGGATTGTATTAATCGTAGTGATGAGTGATCACTCTCTCTCCCTCTCTCCCTCTCTCCCTCTCTCCCTCTCTCCCTCTCTTCCTCTCTTCATCTCTCCCTCCCCCCCACTCTGTCTCTCTCTCTCTTAAGTCCTTCTGGCAAGAAGGAGAAAGATCCAGAACGAAATTAGAGGCAGCAAGCAGGAGTAAAAGTTAGAAGGAAGCACGGAAAGAGAGAAGGAAGAATAAAAATCGGAAAAGGAAGAATAAAACTGCCAGCTGGAATACACGCGTGCAACTATTGGATGGTTGCTGGTTTATACTATGTGAAGCATATGTTCCTATGGTCTGTCAAGTATAACGCCTAGTCCCTCTTTTGTATCTCCCCTTGTAGCAGCATCCCTCTTCAGGGAGAGAAATGGACTCTCAAGGCATTTATACCCCAGAGGAGGGGGTGAAGAAAGTAATAGGAAGGTTACTCGTAACGAGGGAATATTCATAATACTAGATTAAGCGTGGGAGTGGTGCTGCTAAGGGTAGTCAACCTTTCCGGAAGGGGGATGGTTAAGGTGGGCCCCCTTTGGATTGCCGAACTAATCAAGAGCCCCATTTCATTCCCCAGAGCTGCTGACAGTACCTATACGTACCGTACTTCCTTCATCCCTTGCATCTCTGATTCCTTGCTTTCTAAACTGTCCTCCTCGCAGCCTCCCCAAAGGATAATCTCTAACAAACAGAAACTTGAATCCCACCCCTCTCCTGTTCACACCTATAAGCCAAGACGTACAAATCATTATTTTTATATTCACCCTGCTAAGTGTACGATCCCGTTTCAGTATTACAATTGCGTTACAATTTAGAATAACGATTTCCAGCAGACCCTCTTGTGGAGCGTACTAAAAAATCTCTTTAATGTAAAACGATCGTCTGAAACAATCTAGTCTACGCGACCAAATCCAGCCTAATCTAATCTAGGCTAAATTTCAAGCACAGACTAGGAGACACGAAGTACAGTGTAACGAGTGAAGTGTAATGCCTACCAGCTAGCGGGATCATCGTATACCGCGTTCCTCAACGGATGTGACGTAAGATTAACGTACCGGATAATGACAGGACTGGCGTGACACAGCATCCTTCCCCTATATACCATACTATATACACACGCTGCCGCCGCTATTAACCCTTTTATCCGAGATTTCAACTCCCCCCCCCCCCCACCCCCCGCCACTCTTGAAAATGGGGAGAAATTATCCAAAGCCTTCCTCATAGTTTCCCTGCCTTCCCACCAGCCCCTCCCGCCGCCCTCACTCATTTCTAACCCGCGAAACTTTGTTTCTACAACGTTGGCTGCCCTTGCAGGAATTTAAGGCTGTAAGAACAAAAAATTCCCACACAGATATTTTTTTTAACGCCGAAATACCTCAGCCAGTGGTATTTCCAAATATGAGCTTTGGGCTAATAAAATATAATCTCGATATCATAAATGCTGCTAATGCTAGAAACATTTTAATACGTGTGTATATGCTTCACGTTGGGGATGTATGATTGGTTTTATCTATTTTATCAGCTATCCATTATCGCCGAGAGCCGTGCGGCGCGCTGGGAACGTTTGTACCAAAGTCATGAGTCTATGGGGAACTATAGGCTATAGGATTTTCAGGAAGGTTTATACGCAGGAGTTATGGACCAGCGTATAGCAGAGACCGCTGGATAGGTAACAGTGCGAGCTATAGTCTAGGGAGAGTGATGGAAGGATTTTCAAGGATTTCCAAAAATGTTACATGACACAAATTAAGATTCAAATTAATTGATAACGTGCGAAGAGTTGGAACAGGAAGTGGAAGAAAAAAATTTAGGAAATTCAATGGGACGCGCGAGAGGAAATTATAAACCGATTTTATGTAAATCTATGCAACCCAGTGAGCAAAACCATACATTAAAAAAATATATATACATACATATATGTATATATTACATCATCCTATACAGTTTCATGTTAAAAAGCTCTAACCTATCCGAGCGCGATTATGAAAGTCAACTAATGTTTCAAAAATTTTTGTCCACAATTCTTTAATAACAGACAAGAGCCCTGGTACCATTAATGTCATTACTGACAACTCCCGCTAATTAAACCCCATAAATAATTAATTTATCGATAATGGAGTACACCTATGTACAAGCCGGACTGCACTCATGGGAAATAATTATTTCATTATCGGAACTAAAATAATTCTCGAGCCTCACAAATCGGACGCTTTAAAACGCCGCTTCGAAAATTTCCATCAATTAAATGTCCCACTTCTACCCAGCATTACTTGTATTCCCCTCGTTCTCGTGTATACTCCATTCAAGCTCTGTATTTCTTCCAAAAAAAAAGATCAAATGAGGAAAAAAAATCTTCAAATAATAGTTGCCCACACGGAGTGCGAAAACGATCGTCGCAATATGCAGTAAAACACCGAGTGCAACAATGCGAGCGGACCGCCTAGTCGCTTTCCCGTCCCCTCCACCCTCCCCCCGCGATACAAAAGGGGGTTCGCGCACCTCGGATATATATGGGGTGTCTCGTTAATCAAGGGACACCCATAGAGTCAGGGGGTTGAAAGAGGATAGTACAGAGCACAGGGGCACGTGAGAACAGAGGGACCCCACGTATCGAGAATAGGGATTCCGCATGTGTACACACGTGAGTACGCGTGTGAGTATACGGCTGAGTATTTAACGGTTGACAAACGAGCCGCGCGTTGTACACTTCGTGCACTGTCGCCCGGAATCGGAATAGCGAAAAACCATAAATTTAACCATTAACCGCGATTAATAGCACCCAGGCTGTTGGTTTCACGTTTACATAGCAGGTACGGCATACGTATCTACACGTGTTGTTCTGCGCACAGTCGGCAGCATATGAAATACAATATACATGCGTAAAATGAGCGCGCATTTATGAACAACATGAGGGGAATACATATGATAAAAGAAAGAAAAAAAAATCGAAGTAAAAAAATCTCAACCGTATTATGGGTCAGATTTGACTCTTATCTCTGCCTTATCTGTTAGACGTTACACGGTTAATAAATTTTTTTTGTATTTCCTACATGATTCTTCGACAGCAATGGCGGCGTTTTCATTCGAAATCGTGTCGGGTCGATTCGAAAGCAAGAAGATGTGCCACGACGAAACCATCTGGTGTACCGTTAAGCCGCGTTTACACTTCTTTTTCTCTAGTGCGCCTGCTTCTTCTCCACAGTCTTGGCTGCGGCTTTACCTACAAAGGTACCAGACCTGACTGTACCAAACTGGCCTTATACTTTATTTTCCACACAACTCCAACAGCTAGTGTAATCGCACCTTTGTTTAGGAATGATGTATGCTTCCTTTTTATTTTCATTTTTTTCCCCTCCACGAGGCAACCATCCGGGATACATTAAATTGGATGCACAGGACCTATCGAATATTCAGGTAAGGGTATACCTTGGACGTCGTGGTAGCACTGAAAAACCAATAACGACTTGTATCGGGGATTCATTAGGATCCCCTTTGGAGTCTACATGGGAAACGTTAAAAACCTTTTAAATCGTAAAAGGGGGGAAAAAGCAGACAAAATAATTAAAAAAAAGAAAAGAAATAAAAGACCAGGAGAATAAAACGAAACATCCGTACAACGCTGGGGAAGTTACGGACCGTCGAGCATCGTGAGAGGTATATAAGCAGTGCAGGGTTCAACACGTGGGGCTCTAGTAAATTATTCGAAATTATCACCGAATTCCAAGGGAACAGCCGGCAGTCTGGTTTGCTCTTCCTTCTCTTCTGTACAAGCCGACTGCCACATAACGCAGAGAGAGACTCGCCGACTGGTTTTCGGGCCACACGCGCTTCACGAATCATTCTGTGTCCCTATCTCACTCTTCGTCTTTATTTTGTATATTTATATATAAACATACGCAAATACGGCCACCATATATATATCTTTCTCTATCTCATCAGCTCATACGAAAGCTCAGAAATTATTATCTGTATCTGTCTCCTTTTATCTCACGTATACGCATGAAAAAGACCGTCTAATAATCTCTGCGTTTCTCATGGCTAATATAAAGTCCCTTATCTCGCTTTTACTTTCATGAATTTTTTTGTTTATACATAACGATTCGGCTACTTTCTTCTCATTTCAAATTCCGCCCGAACCGCCGCCAACTTCTAAACCTGCCGTAATACCTGAAATTACCTACAGCACGGGGGTGTAAATCGGTAAACCGAATAAGCTGGAGAATGAGGGGACGGAAGAGTCGAGCGAAATGAGCCACGGGTGACGTTGGCAAATTTCGAAAATTCCAATAAGAAATTTTCTATTGGCAAGAGAGGAGAGGGGAGAGACGAGAACAAAAAAGTTCAAAGATGTCGCTGCGAGCGTATATATGACTTCCTTTGGTACAGCCATGGACACAAGTTTAGAATCCTAAGATAGGAAGCCGAGGGAAACGTGAATAGAGAGACAGAGAGATAGAGGGGATAGCAGAGTATCAGAAAGAGAAAGATAAAGGGACTACCGACAACCGTAGAAAGAACGAACGACAGGGTAGAGCAGAGATACAGAAGCAGGTCTTCCAGTTTTTTTAACAACCACCAAACAGAAACGACATTCTTTCCCTCTTCGTGTATGTCCTTACATTCTCTATACACTCCTGTCCATCTCTCTGCTACGCTATACTATAATCAATATAGGTGCACGTCGATACCATACTATAGTATATATAATACAAGCCCCGGTTCCCTATACAATATAATATTGAACTAGAGCTAAGATAAAGTGTCGACGAATAATGCTATAATCGTATGCGTATACCTTACTAAACTACATTACATAATTCATTTCCACGTCAGACTGAATAAAAATAGACTATA
This sequence comes from Calameuta pygmaea, assembly GCA_031762395.1. Classification (NCBI taxonomy): domain Eukaryota; kingdom Metazoa; phylum Arthropoda; class Insecta; order Hymenoptera; family Cephidae; genus Calameuta; species Calameuta pygmaea. The sequence goes on along the minus strand of JASANN010000310.1, from coordinate 1,016,367 downwards.
CGTAGGACTTATGCATATGTAATACATATATAAATATACTATAGTCAACCGCATATAGTATAAAGAAGTCCAGTCCCTTGAGGGTCTCCAATCAAGAGTCTCTGTGTCCATTTAAAATGTCGCATGTGAAATAAGAATTGTAATGAGCGCAACTGCAAGATAATACCTGAGTGCGTTTCATGCGCTACGGTGCGTAATGGGTACAGGTAACGAGTGGCTTATCAAATGCAAAATCAAGTGGCCTACGTCAGCGATGCATCGACAAGTGAAAAGGGGAAGAGAACTGATAAAAATGTAACAAACAAAGGGAAGATAAAGGAGATCAAAGATAGGATGTGTGGGGCTAGAGTGCACTCTACTTAACCACTTGACCTATCCAATTCTACCCTTGCGCCGACTGCCTGACTGGCTAACCCTTACACGGCGCTATAGGGGTTGGTAGATGGATAGACAGATATAGCAAACATTTTGTAAAGTATCTCCCAACCCTTCGAGATATTGGAAATTAAAATCTGTTCGCGTGCAGGGATGCATCTGGGTACACATAAACCCTTCTGGCAATGCATGTGTGCAAACGTGCGTTTCTCTGCGTCGTGACAACGAGGATTGGTGCTGACAATGACTGAAATCACTCGGGTCCACTCAAGATGGAAAGTAGGACATGTGGTGCATCCTCCGGAGAATGAATAGGGACTTCGCATATGTGAGAATCTTTTTTTTTTTACTTGAAATTGCACGCACGAGTACATATTACAGACACATGGATTTTTAAAGGGAAGGAACTTGAAGGTACTCTGTCACGCGTGACAGCCATGTATGATGATAGAATGCGTGGTACATTTTTGATCACGAATAATTATCGAATGTAACCGACAAGATGACCATTCGAACTGACTTGTGTCTAGTCGAAGGAAAAGAATTTCTTAAAGCATTTCGGTGATCCAAGGATGGATGACTCGATAGATCCATAGATCCCAGATAAACCCGAGAGAATAGCTGGAAGTCAGATGAAAAAAAAATTTGTAAAGAAGAAGAGAAACTGTTAGAAAAAGGAAGGAAAAAAGGTAATAAGCATGGCAAGCCAATCCAAGGATTCCTAGAGTCTAGTAGACTTCGCCTATAGTATTTAAATATAGTATCTGTACTTAGGATTGTCCAAAAACATTGTACGTGTTAACGAGCGAGAAAGAAGATACGTTTTAGGATGAAAAATGTCGAATGTTGAAAATTCGTGGAAGGAATGGAGATACATTATGTATCATTGAAACGCTACGCTATATGCTCTCACACCTACGCCTGTATACATAAATTCCTACGCATACCTTTCTTTCACATGCATAAAAGCAATTTTACTTGTGTGTTTAATGCCGCGCTGAGTTTCATTTGATGTCGGTTTTATATTTCAAAACGGCAGCCAACCACCACTCGAGCCTCTTCTGAAGACTCTTCGACGCTTCCTACGTTTTAAGCCACTGCTACTACTCTCGTTACTTTCGTTACTCTCGTTACACACTCTCTCTCTTTCTCTCTGTCTCTCTGTCTCTCTGTCTCTCTGTCTCTCTGTCTCTCTGTCTCTCTGTCTCTCTGTCTCTCTATCTCTCTGTCTCTCTGTCTGTCTCTCTTTTCCGCTTCATCACTACCCCAAGTTCCCCGTCGCTCTTGCCTCTTTTACCTCTTTCGCTTTATTTCTCGAGACTTCATTCCATCCTTTCTTTTTTCTTTACAGCTCTCCTATCCCACACAATTCCACTGCACGTATACGCCACACTTTCTATGATAGGCTCCTCGTTCCCTGATGGAAGACCCAAAGCAGCAGGCTTCAAACTACGCGCCACACGTGCACGCATCCCAATCAGCAGGGACCTCCTGTCTGCGAAGAGATAAAATAAAACACAGACCCTGACAAATTCATCAGCTTCATTATAAAGAGAGAAAGAGGGGAAAGAAGAAATCTTTAGTCAGCCTTTAACGAAATCTCAAAGAAACCGTGAGGAAGTATCTCACTATGTAAAGAATTATCTGAGGGCAGAGTGACTCGAAAAAATGAAGTTAACTGGAACCAGGTTAGAAGAAAAAGAAAAGCAGAAGAAAAATGAAAGTACCCATCCCCGGGGATGATGCACTGTCTATAAAAACACAAACGGGCGCCGGGCCGGAAGGGTACGGGGAAGGGCAGCAAGATGGAAGTAAAAGGCAGACCCGGCCAATCTGTAAGGGCTCGGGATTCAAGAGAACAAAGAAGCGTATTATTTCGAGAAGAATCGAGCGCAAGAAGTTATACGAAAAGAGACCATGGGAAACAACGGAACCAATGGAGCCAGCGGAACCAGCCAATGAAAAAACCTATCAAGAAGCGAAACCTACGTGGATAGCAGGTCCTGTGCCTATCCAGCATCCAACCAATGAACCAAGTGAACGATTGTACCAACATTGCGGGAAGGTTTGGTATGTTAATTGCAGAGAGCGATGTCGGCCCGTTCGTCTTCTCCTCGTCTACCCGACATAACCTCACATTTACTCCTTCTTGGTCCCTCCTTCGCTCCCTCAAAGGGCCTACGATTTGTCCTGGTGGATCCTTTGGGATCCTCCTGCCGTAAGCGAGTGCCGCGTGGAGTACGGCTCTCGCGTGATTCCTTCGGAATGACCCCTGACCTTCTGGGAAACGCGTTCTCCTTTACGGCGCCTTCCTTTTTGCCAAACGAAACTTAATGAAACCATAAGAATCTGAAGTGAACTAAGATCAAGCATGGGGAATGATGGGGAAAGAGATCAAATGGAAATCATATTAAATTAAATAGATAGACGCCTGCTCTATACCAGTTGGATTATAACGTTCCATACCAGAAGTCTTTACTGGACCGTCAGTTGGATAATTTTATGAACACCGACAGTTTCATAATAGTCATCTTCCTCCTCGTCATCATCATCATCATCATCATCGTTTTCGTCATCATCATCATGATCATAGTCATCGTTCTCGTCATTATCTATGTGCCGATTATCGAGATTGTCAGTAGCGTGTCACCAATGCTTATGTATTATATAATACGTCATGCAGATATGTCTGTACCCTATATATACATATATCCATTACTATAACTATATGTGCACATGGATAAAAGAATAAAGATTCTGTCGATACAGACGTACCATAAGGGGACACATCCAGTCATGCTTACCTGGCTAACATCACAGTAGTATTTCCATATAACGCACTATACCTAATGATATTGTGTACATTTCGTTTCCATTGAGCTATCCCATTGCACGTGGCAGGTGTCTTACCACTGTGCACTACTAGATTTATACAGGGTGCACCATGTATCACGTAAGATATCGTGTTCGCCGCTTAGTTATCTCCAAGATTCGTCATATCGGTTCTATCTGTACACACAGTATAAATTGGGCAGCTCTTTCGCGAGCTGATAGAAGAGAATAAAGGAAAAGGAGAAGACTAGAAACACGCAGCGTGTGAAGTAAAGAGAAAAGATTCGACATGAAAAAAAAAATATCGACAAATCATTGTTACCCACGCGTCTACAATTTTTTTTATCTTGTACGCATCTACATATACAGTGTGTCTGCTATATCTCATCCCGGTGTGATTTACGCGCGGCTTCGATAGCCATTACCGATTCATTTAAATGATTTATGATCTATACAGTGCCTGCGGTACCACCCGGTATATAAAGTTCGTACACAGGACGTCGATAAACGTCCCGACGCTACTCGAGACGTTGTCTCTCTACCGCACGTCGCCGTGCTCTTTGCAAAGCCACTCTGTGGCTTTCTAGTTTTCATTTCGACTCCGTGTGTACATCAATACAACCAGCATCCCCTATCCACGCGCTGGATCCCTTGCGTCAATTTTTCTCCCTCTATTTTGTGTCTCATCCGTTTCCATATGTCTTCCAGCCTCCTATCGCAAAATCCCTTCACGCGTGACTTTATCCAGCCGCAGGACCGATCTTTGCAAAGTTTTCAGAAACGAGTATAACAAGGCGTGATCAATGATCGAGAATAATATGATCCATTAAATCCGACTCACCGCCAAAAGTGTGGCACGTATCCGCCTGGACACAGTTCTCGGCATTGGGTGCACGGTGCACCGTGCATTGGTCCGTTCGACGTGGCCTGACCACTCGCTTGATGTAGCATGCTGAAACAGTATAAGTAATGTTATAGATACAAGAAGAAAACATGAAAAAAATATATATATATATACATTGCAAAGATGCACAACGATTGTCGGGAAGGAATGGCGGAAGTTGAAAATTCAAATGTCGGTGCGTATATGCGTCCCATTGTCAATTCCTGTACGCATACGGGGCAAAGGCATAAGACACATAAGAGTTACGACGAATAAACGACACACGCGACGATTCCTGGAGAGGAGGCAGAACCCGCCTATCCCACCTTTCAATGGCGTTCATTCGTGGCACGCGTGTACCTTTAGAAACACACGCACGGATGAATACGTGCACGCGTGTCACGATAAACGCACGAAGCGCATAAACGTACCAAGTTCGCATAGGTGTACCTGGAGATACCTACTCATACAGCTAAAGGAAACTTGGTGGCGTGCAAGTCACTGAGCTAGAGTTTACGTACAACGAAGAAAGAGCTGGATGATAGTTACGGATGGGGAGTCTGAGGATGCCGAAGAAGAAGTAAAGGAAGAAGAAGAACGAATCCTGGTCAGGAACAAAGTTAAGTGAGGATGCGGCTTACTACTCGTATACGTATAAGCACGTAGGTACTACGTACAAGTGTATATAGGATTCACCTAAGGACGGTTCTCAAAGCGGTTCAAGTTTCCATGAAATGGGCCCCAAGGCCCAGCAAGCAGTGCCACTGGGTCTGCAGACTGTATTTACGTCGGAGTGTTCGCTTGGTGGACCGATTAATGAGCGTATAAATTCATTAGTGAGTTCAGGCTAATAAAAGCGAATCGTTTGACGGTTTTAATGCTGAGCGAATTACTGTGGTGCTTATGGGGAGTACATAGGTACCATGAGGTTATATATATATATATGTTCGGTGCATGTATACGTATATATATTGTACATTAAGTCTGAATACTCAGAGTCGCGAAGGGAGACTGCTGGCGCGTTCTAATGCACAAGGAAAATAGCTACTTGGAAACATGAGACGTAATTAGCGCCTCTTTTAAGTTTTTACTTCCTTTTTCTATAAGGAAGCTGCTACCATTGCACTCCCTCTTACGTTACATTTTAATACAGGCAGATAGACGGAGGCACGTTAATGGTACGATATGAGGAGTTCCGATGGATCCGTATAATTCACAAAATCGCCAATTAACATTCTCACGCATCCTGGTAGCGCTGCTCACGCAGATACATGTCACGCTTTATGGTACTGTGGAACTTTATATGGGGTGACTTGAGCGTTTAGGAGAATCAAGAGTTCAAATAAAAGAAAACAGTTCGGCGGAGATACGAGAATGCCTATAAAAGGGGTAAAGGCCGGTGGTATGTGGAGAGAGTAGAAAAGATAAAGAATATAAAATTATGTATTCACATAAAATCCGACTAATTAAAATTCGAAACAGTTTATAATTATTCTTAACATATTAAGAAAGAGAAGCTCGGAATGGCCACTTATGAAGCTGCCCCCTTCCCCCTCCCCTTTGAATACAGCCCAAGAATGTAAATATAAGTACGTATACTATATGAAAAGTGGTCAGATCAAAAGTGACGAGGAGAGAAAAATGAGCTTGTGTGCAAGAGCAATAAAAATGAAGTGCAGAAAGAGAAGTAAATAAATAAATAAATATATAAATAAATAACTCAAAGCAACTGCTTGGTCGGTCGGGATCGTTAGGCTCGTTAGATGCGATTAAGATGGCCGAAGCAAACCCGTAAGTCGGCATTGCCACTGAAAAGCCATTAAACGTAATGACGAAGCCAACGATTGTCACTCGAAAGACGAAGATCCTACGAACCACTCTTTTATTATACTCGCGCCAACACATGTCCAACAAACTCTACATATGTTTCAACGAACTGATTTACACTACATCTATACACATACAAGTGGGCGTACAACTGCACAAGATTATTTATAATTTCCCAACAGACAGAATGATGTCTGCTAAACGCATGTAAGAACTTACGTATATATGCATGTATATACATATATGTATATATGTATATATATTATTTGACACCTATATCAAATATATGCAGACACGTTCAAGTGCTTACAAAATACATTTTGGGAATTAGATATTCAGCCATCCTCTATGTATAATTATAATTAATGACCTCTGACTTCGGTCAGAGCGCTGAATGTGGACCTGTTGAATCAGAACGTAACGTGTTGAGTGTCGGCTTGCGCATCCGTAGGCATCGTGTGTATATATATATATGTATATATCACCGTGTGTACCTGTTCGCAGCCGGGCACGCTCCTTTGTGCATCAAAGATGGCTCGAAAGGACCTCCCGCCTTTACTTCCTTTACCCGACAGAGACTTTCACTACGGTTAGCACGTTCCCTAAACGCGATTCCGTTTAAAAAATCATGAAATCAGGTTAAAACATAGATATACATGGTCATGGTTAATAATCACAGTGAGAAATCCATGGTGAAGTCTTTTCTTGATAAGAGAAAACCGACATGTTATATACAGATTAATAAGTTAATGATTGTTTACTTAATATTTTTACCTGATGAAAGTGATGGGGATTAAATACAATCCGCACAAGTCCACTCGCAAATTTCCTTAATGTAAAGCACAGTGGCACATGCAGCACGTTTACCATTGCACATTCCGTATTGTCGACAGCACACGATTTTACACGATTTTACACGATGTAAACGGTCTACATGGTGAACACTGTATATATGTATATATATATATATATACACTGTACACAATATAATTCACTATATATCACTGCACGGTATTCCAATAGGCGTGAATTTCAGTACCTGCATTGCATTACGTTACACACTAAGGAGATTATACACTGGGGTTAGTTTGAAGTAATCGCACGCGTATTGTATTATGTTGCACGGTTTTGTGCAGCATCAGGATGCACCTGTATCACCGGAGCATCGAACGCAGCAGCGCGATGTCTTCTCAGGGTAAAGATGCATCGTGAGAATCGTTGCATTCCAGTTACGATGCATCTCAACGAGTGAAATAAGTAAATGGCAATAAAAGAGCAGGACATACCGAATGGTAAAGCCCTAGAAGCTCTTATCAGAGATGCATTGAAAAATATAATTATTGGTAACCGAAAATATTTACACTTACACCCGATTGTTTAATGTATTTCACAAATTGAGAATGGTAAAAAGGACAGACAAACCTTATAGGATTGTTACGAGTTTTACGGGGCCGCACGGTCACGGGACTACAAGTCACTGGGCATCACTGATTTCAAGATGATCCTCCCCGGGAACCCCACTAGGTATCCTACAAGGTACCCCACCAGGTACCTTTCAATCCCTCTCTCTTATCGTAAGAGTAGAATCGGATCCCCTCTCTCTAGAAGTCTACACTCTACAATCCAGACTCTACAGTCAACCTGACGACGGTAAGACTCTACTTGCTTGGCTTGGCTTGGCTGCGCTGCCGGTTTAAACGCCTCTCTTTCTCGTGTATCTCGATTTTCCAAGCGAGACTTTTGCTGCTCTTGCTGCTCAGATGCTGCTCCCGCTGTTGCTGCTGCTTGATTCTCGTTTCAGGGCGCTTTGAAGACTCGATGAAATACAAAGCCAGGACCACTATGAAATCGTTGATGACCATTTGATGCGTGGTATAACTATTAGGTATATCCGTGCTGGATGAATGTGTTGTCAGCTTGGGAATACGTGATGGTATTTTTGGATGGACGTGTTTCAGAGTTTCCTGCAAATATTATTAAAGGTAGTCGATATGGTTGTGGAACACTCAAGTAATGAGAACCAGAATTGTTTATGTACTTTCAATTTCTAAGATTTTGAAGTAATGACTCGTACTACTGCTGGAACGATGTACTTTGACAATTAATATTCCTACCGGTTTGTTCCTTTCTTTCTAGAGCAACGGAATACAGTTTTTTAAAGTGAAATGGTTGGGAAGATATAATAGAAAGTCGGGAAATAAATTAATGAAAAGGTCATGTCAGGCAATATGGCTATGTACAATGAGAACACCTGCAAACGGTTAAAAATTTCAAGAATAAAAAACTACCGCAAACTTCTAATATAGCTGTATATTGTTAATTATGGATATATGTACTTCATTGTTCAACGTTCTGTATGGTAGGCAATTGTTGTTTTTATCACCGTATTTAGATATATTTTACCAACTTTTGGAAGATCGCCGGAAAGATGGTGGTTCAAACCCGCTAAACACCACATTGGTCTATGATTCGAATATACTCGGGAATTTTCGTGGATTTTCGTGTCACGTGGCAGTCGCGCGAAATATGGCGCCGAGTAGTTGCGAAAAGCAGACGATTTTTCACGGGGGGTTTTTACGGACATGCATATTTTTTGCTTTATATTAATTTCCTCTTTCAGTATAATTTAAGTGACACAATAACGCGTCGTGCGTACAGGATGGTCTACAACATTAAATGGATCATACCGAAGTTACGAAACCCGACGAAACTTTGGAACATCGCAAGCAGTATAACCTTTGTGGCCGTTGGCATTTTCTCAAAGTTTATCATAGGTTTGTTCAATTATTAATATAGTTCATTCCCCGAACTTGCATCTCTGCTCATATTGATATCCTTCTTTATTAATGACGTGATCAATTTGTACAATGTTTAAGGTCCTATGAATTTTTTGCATTAAGACCTTCAGTCTTGCGATTATCTTATTGTAATCTACGACCTTAATTCAACCTCCAGTTTCGTTGTTTTAATATTGGCTTTCTATTCTGTTCTCATTACTTATCGTGGCTGACCTCTAATTTTTACAAATTACGATGATTGATTTAGTGTTTCATCATTATTTAGTTATCAGAGTGTGATTCAGGTATCACATACTTTGAAGAAAAACTAATAAACATGCATGCAATATCAGCAGTTCACTACTTATTACAAGCTTAATTAATCCAGAGTTCAAACTCCAACATTCTATATTCATCTACTTATGCATTTCTCAATTGCCTTAGATGAAGTGTTACATGTATCAGAAACCTTCTTCTGTATCAGTTGTATTTAAAAATTTTATGGACTTGTTTAATATTTATATAATATATGTATATATGCGTTTTTTATATTCAAAGAACTGCTGAACAAGACGAGGGTACACAACAAACACATCCTTATTGGAGCATTAAATCGAAAAGGAAATACACCATTGATTACTGTGTCGAACCATCATAGTTGTTTTGATGATCCAGGATTATGGGGTAATTTTTTGCACAGACATAAATCCCTAATTCTGTTTGAGGAAATGTAACCAAAGATATTTATTGTTCACCCAGGTTCCTTAAATCTAAAACATTTGCTTAGTCGTCGAAGGATGAGATGGTCCCTAGCAGCACAGGATATCTGCTTCACAAACGTTTGGTATTCCTACTTCTTTATGCTAGGCAAATGCATACCTGTGATAAGAGGTGAAGGAGTATATCAGGAAGCAATTAATTTTTGCCTTGAAAAACTAGCGTCTGGTGACTGGGTCCATGTTTTCCCCGAGGGAAAAGTAAATATGCTCAAAGAAAACATGAGGTAACGTTCCACTTATAATATCTTTAATGAATCTACATGAATCTGCAAAAAGTTAGATACGTATAATGCTGTCATTCGATAAGGTCAATCTGACTACGATCAACAGGTTAAAATGGGGAGTGGGAAGGTTAATAATGGAATCACCAATAACGCCTTTGGTAATTCCTATCTACCACTTAGGAATGGACAAAGTACTGCCTAATGATCCACCTTATATAATAAAAGCTGGAAAAAAAGTTACAATGTACTATGGAGACCCGATAGACTTCAGTGGAATGATTGCGGACCTCAGAGCAAATAATGCAACAGAGATGGAAGCCAGGAAAGCTATTACAGACCGCATTCAGGATGAACTCCTTCGGTAATTCAACAAAACATTCCACAGGAACTAAGCAATCAGAGCAAATGACATTTTATGTTTTATAGGTTAAAGACAATCACTGAGGAGTTGCATGCAAGGTTTTGACAACGGTGTGGCGGTTCACGCCGTCACTCGATCTAGCCAGAATTTGCGGAGGATTATGGGAAGCAATACGGTACACGAAGTGTCCGTCAGGAATGATCGAGATATAGAGAACTTGAAAGCACCAGATAGCAATAAACGTATGGTGGCGTACGATAAAAAGAAGAATTAGAATTTAAGTGTACAGAAACTAATAAGTTCTACAATAGAAAAGCCGCTTTAATGATACTAGGCATATGCATACACGTCTATGCATATTTTGCTATTTTTACAAGAATTCTTTGATCGATTTTCAACTATTGCCTTCATCAAGTTTAATTATTTATACAAAAAAGGAGGAAAAACACGTGTACTTATGACGCGAAATGCAGAAAGACACGTGTGCATACAATTAATATAATTGAATGTACATATTAATGCTGAATTATATACAGTAAAAAAAAACGCGCAATCTAATGTCTAACTTCTATATACACACACACACACAGACGGGGGGGGGGGATAATAGAGACATTACGGAATTAAAGTATAAAAGAAATATTGGGTAATTTAATGGGGGGTGTTATCAAACGCATAGCTTGTATTTATTATAACCACAAATTAAAATGCCTTGTCTTTTATCACGATCTGGCAGACTTATTTTTTTTATTCTTACCGTCCTATTTGACAATTTACCTTTGCTTATTTAGTATTCTGTACCTCATAACAATATCCTGTTAAAAAGTCAGTATTTACAATTCTAACAGACATTTGAAAACATTAATTTGTTATGTTCTTATAACAAATTTTTAACTCATATAGACAATACGAAATAAACGGATATAAGCATATGACTCTGGGACTCTTAATCATAAAGTTTAATTTTGTTATATTTGTCTCTTTGTTCGTTCTTTTTTTATAGATATTCACAAACAAGATATACAGCAGCACATTACAGTAGCTTTTTATATTCTCATATTAGAAATTATCACACCTAATACTATCAATTACGTGTACTGTGTACTATTATTTTTGTCGTACTTTTAAACAACGAGAGCCGAATGATTAAATAATCGGCAAACATGATGTATTGGCACGAAACTCTCCTTGGTATGCACGGATTTCTAATCCTGGCAAGCACATATGATTTATTATACTTTATGTGTAACAATCACTTAACGAAGGTCCATGGCGGCATAATAAAATACTAATGGACAGAAAAATCAGGATTCTACGACATTAATCACATTGTTTTTCCCTATTTCATTACTATCATTATCGCCTTCCTCGGTACTGTCAGTTAATCATCTGTCAAGACCCAATAGAAGAAAGTCTTAAGGTAACAATGAATTCACCTGGTCATTGTTAGTTTTAATGATGTTATTTATCTATGTGTTACTGTTGCGTCTTGTATGTTTTGTTGTTATATAATACGCATGTAAAGAGACTGATAGCGTATTAAAGAGTTTTAACGTAGATAATTGGACTTTATCTTATAATATATGTATGTATAAATATGTTCTCTTAGGCCGAAAGGGGAATGCTGTGCAGTTAATAAATAATTAACAAAGGAATCATTCGCTTAAACAAAAGAGGAGTTTAAAGAAGAATATCCTCTAAGTGTGTCTTTCTTTTCATAAGCGTTACGTAATCATTAACATCCCCTGACTCGGTCCAATACTAAATAGACATATGTATATTACAGCCATAAACAAGATATGATTTCATTTCTTAAATTCTTTACCTCACGTTGCCCACCCGTGTTATTAAACATTCCTCTTTAGTGACTATCTATATACAGGAGGTTATAGCCTTTCTCTCATCATCAGCTTCTTTGCTTTCCTTTGTTAGATTTTTAATATCGACCTTCATTGGTTGAAATACGATACCGTACACGCCTATTCCATTTGCGATTACTCAGATAAGACATCACCATGCAGTTGTATGACTCTGTCCATGTTATATAATATAAAGATTCACAAAATTCACCTGAAGCTTCTCAGTAGATATGGCAACAGTATCCTCTTAAGGGTATCCTAGTGGTTTCCATTGGTAACCTTGCGAAGGTTAGTTTTATCAAAGTTACATATGCTTCCTAATAAAGCAGTGCGCTCGTTCGCGGATTTTGGTATGCTCTTGGAACTGCCAGTCGTCGATGATGATGTAGATACATTCGCCAGCATTGGGGGTGGTGGCGGTGGCAGTGGTGCTGCAGTTTTGCTTTGCAATTCCGTCGACCCTTCGAACAAAACAACTTTCGTGTTCTACTTACATGCAAAATTTGAAAGACCTTGTTTTACTGTGGGACATGAATTTTTCATGCTCCCAGGCGCGTCTGGGTGTCAATTATTATTCCTACTAAGGAACATGTAATGACCGTGCCTCTAATGGGATATTGGAATTATAGACAATGAAATAGCATGCAGTTTACTGTAAAATTATTGTTAATTTACTGTGCACCTACGTGAAATTAATGAACGCAGCACGCGCCATCAACTTCTGTGTCCAGCTGGTCGAAATAAACGAAGATGATCAGAGGCTCTTTGGTTCCTCGTTAAAGTTCTTAGTTTATGTTATCTTTGAAGATGATGAATTAATGAAATGCTATGTTGTATGAGGTACAATGAAGATTTTCTTACCATGAGACGGCGGTGTCAACGTCCCGACGCTCGTAGCTGTTGACGTACTCGTAGGACTGTCCGAACGCTCCGGACTTTTTCCATTCATTTGCTTTGTTCCATTCGTACCCAGCTGATGGGATGATCTTTGCTCTTGGGCTAATTTCTGTTCTTTTTTCTATAAAGGATATTTAATGATACAGTGAAAAATATTTATGGAAGTGATTCCTTTGTGATTCACACTCTTTGAATGTTTTTCTCCCAGCGAAATGAATAGCTTACCAATTTTTGCTTGCGTTTCTTCATCTCTTCCTCCGAACTCATCATCTCTTGAACCTTAACCAGTCTCTTTTGATGTCGTGCGACCTTCTGCTCGTCCCGTAACCTCGACTCTGCTTTGTTGATCGCATCTAAAAGAGCCTCTTTTAGATGACTGCTAAGCTTGAAGTGCGGTTTTTCAACCAAACCAACGTTAATTGACACGCGTCGACTTAATTCGAAGAATGGATGCTCCAGGAGTCGGGTAACTGTTGGTAAATCCTGTTTCAATGCCTCCGGCGATAGAATGACTTCGAGAAGATTCTTTAGATTAGAATCACAATTTGGTAAATCCGAACATGTAGCTTCTAGTAAGGGACGTCCAAAAGACATCTCGTAAAGCACGTGCCCGAAGGCGTAAACATCTACTTGAGTCTAAACAAAATGAAATATATAAACTTAAAATTGATTCTTTATTAGATTAGAAACTGTCCCATTCAGAAAACATACCGTTGCGTGTAACTTCCGTCTTTGCACCACATAGGGACGATAAAATGCCGGCAGTCCCAAGAGTCCGTTCTCCACGTCTAATAACTTCGCACCATTCGATGTAATGACGACATTTCCTGTATGCAGATGACCGTAAGGCAAACCCTTCTCATGTAGAAAACCTAAAGCCTGGAGAATCTGGTAATACAGAGAAGGTAAAGTATGGATTATCCTTAGGGTGAACAATTATATCTTGTGAAAGGAAGCTTACTTGGTAGGCATAGTTAGCAATCTCAGAAGTACTAAGAGATTTTGTCTGCTTTGGATTCCCATATTTCTTGATGAAGGGCTGCTTAGGCTTAGTGTGACACAGGACATCACGCAATGTACCTTCCGCGTAGAAGTTCCTGATCATCAAAGCTCCATTATCGGTAACATGCTGATGGACGATGGTCTCGATATGCGGATGCCGTAGAGATCCCAAGCTCTTGAACACACCCTGGATATCTTTGTCCTGCAAATGCTTATCAGGGCCGAACTCAACCCAAGCGAGCAGAAGTTCTTGCTTAGGATTCTGACGATTTTTCACAGCATAGTAATGCTTCCTTAACCGCCATCCCATATCAGGGATGGCCTTTCCTACTTCGAAGTTGGCATCACTACGCAGTGCCAATGACACCTGTTGCAGGGCGATTTCTGCAGAGGAGACGTGATAACATTATCAATTTTTCTAAGAATCTGTATAGCTTAACGTACCGTGCAATGGTGCCGTGTAGTTTTCAGGGTCCAAAAACTTTTTCATGGGCAGCGATGACGCCAGTATGGGATTCATTAGTAATACGTTTAAATAATTCTGAAAATAAGGTATTATTAATCTGCTTTTCAAGAGGTTTCTTTAATGTATGTTTTTCTTTGCTTTATAAATTTAACGGACCTGCAGAGCTATTTGCCGTTGAGCTATGAAGTCTGGCTCCATATTGCCAATAATTCTTTTTGGGGGTAGTGGCAGATTGAGTCCTGATATTGAGAGAGCCCCATTAAGCTGGACAAAATCATTGTAACGTCTGCTAACTCGCCACGATTTCTTTGGCAATGGACCCCTTTGTGTCCTGATCACATATTCCTGAAAGTACAGGTAATTTATAATCATAATGAATTTTAGAAAAATGTCCTAACACTTTTATAGTTTCAATTCAACTAATATAATTGTTAAAAATTCAAGAATATAATATCTTCTTGAACACTGTATAAACCTGATTTAATACCAAGAAAGTAGTCTTTATTATAATGTTATTTATGATGCATTACTATATTCTATAAATTATTATCAAAAAATAATAGATACTATTTATATACACAGTTATTAGCATATATGACAGCTGACTCGGATTTTATTAAGTATAAGTGCCATTAAATCTATTTATGTTTTTGAAATATATACAATATTTCATAACGTTATATATAGTCGATGTGAAAGTATGTTCAGTAAAAACAATCATGGATAAAACCAAATAGAGGCCAAACTACAGAATACGACTCCTTCTTGAAGTTCACTGTGGATTCTTAGTTTCTTGTACATAAAGCTCTTCAAGGAGTCGTATTCAGCAGCTTTACCCAGATGGAAAATAGACGAGCAATACATTCCTATCAAGCCCTATAACTCTGTCATTGTGAAAATCAATCTTCTTTTTCGACTAAAACGTTTTATATTGTTCCAATATAAAATATCAGCAAATAAATCTTAATAACAAGTTCACACCGAGTGAAACGGAGTCACGATTAATTGTTATTGAAAACAGAGTTGCACCATACTATAAATAATTAATCCGAAAAATAATAGTAATAACACACGACATACCGTGTGCCCGTCGATATTCCTGGCATTTTCAACGACGCTCGTGAGTTTCTCCGTGTCATCTAGGAGCACCTTATTTGTATATTTCTTCTCAAATATAGCCATTGATTATTAATCCGTGATAGTATTAACACGGAGCCCGTACGGAACGAGCTGCGATTTCCTATCGCGTAGATTTCGCGCGGCGCCATACATGCCGCGCCTAAGATTCATTTCAGCATCGACATTCGCAATAAATCAGAATATTCACATATACGCGTGTCGCCGACCTGCCTTATATGTCACAAGGAAGCTCCACCAAATAAGCTGTTTAAAATACTGATACTTCGTAACCACGTAACACGATTGCTCGTAACACGACGGCCATATTGTTCTGCGCCCACAATGGGTGTATGTATATGGTAAATGGCCCAGTTACTGACCCTGTCCCATATTGTGATCCCGACGGCACAATTTTGACCGCTATAAATACAGGTTTTGTCGAATAATAATTCAATACCGGCTAATTAAAAAACGTTTTTCACTTTCAATTATTGGAGAAACACACTTTTTTAAATAAAATATTTTAGTATAGAAATTGATCAGTGAATAATGTGACACACGTCTCAGTGGCTTCTCAGCGGCAGTGCTACACCGTGGCAGCAGTTGCGACAACTACGTCATTGTGAATTTTGTTCGTCATGTAAGTATAAAACAGCATAAAAATGGTGTTAACACCTTCAGCAGGAACCAGAATATCGATGAGATAAGAAATTATTTAACTTTTGATTACATATTTGTTCAAATTCGCGGGGTCAATAAGTGCGTCACATAATTAAAGTTGTGTTGCTGTTGTTGACCCTAGATTTGTCACCTGTTGCGTCAAAAAAAATTTGCTTTGTTTATTTATTCTAATTTGTTTGTACCTAATGTGTATCCATGAAATTACATAAATCGCAATTTAACCCAATTGTATGTGGATATTTAGAAATGTGAGAAAGTGGATACGCGCAGGAGCTCGATTGTATAACTCAAATTGTAGTGAAAATGCTATAAGGGAATAGCTGTTAGCCAATGGCGTGTTAGGATCAAAAGAAAACAAGCACAACGATTCTCATGAAACGCTGGCACATCTCCTCATTGGAGGAGTCAGCCATAAGGAAAGGAAGGGTCATGAATCGGGTACACGCAGGGGTCAGAAACTACGACATGGGTGTACACGAGTGTCAGAAACCCCGGCAGCAGAGAAGCGCTGTTAAAATAATGATTTTATTAATAAACCGTAATTGCTTCACTTGTATAATAGATGAATCTCATTTGGAGGGCTTTAACGTACATGTTGAAATCTTTAGTTTTCAGTTTGGCTATATCACGCATGAATAAATAGCGAAAATCCAACCCGGCCGGTCTTAAAGTGTCACTAACTGGGCCGTTTACGCTAACCGCTGACTAACTCAAGAAAGGGACCCAACAATACCTTAAAGAATATCCTAAACCATACAATTTCAATTAATCACAAATATTTTACTTTCGTATACAAAGTGAATAAAAACATATTGCAGATGGCAAAAGAACTTAAAACTCCTAAGTAATTATTTGATGTAACCGTATTTAGAACAACAATAATAGGTTGTTGGGAATTTAAATTTTCCCGCGTCACTCCGGAAGTGCAATTGCACATGATACAAATGGACGAGGTATAGCCACTAGCGACCGTATTTTGGTCCAGATTGCGCATTATCCAATGTCGCGCAGGGTTCAAAGCGACATCAATTTCACCTGGAGCGGACTTATTTACGGTTCGTTTGGTTTCGTCTCGTAAGAAGACGGCCTCTCAAAATGGACTGAGTGCGGCATGACTACACATATACGTAAAGTCAGCTAATCGGAGAAGGGAGACTCCAGTGACGTCACTATCCAAATGCGCAGAACCGCTGGTGGCTATACCTCGTTTATTTGTATCATGCAATTGCAGACGTGCCCAAGAGACAACTTCCGCCCGTACGGCTTGTGGCCGTACGTCGTCTGTCGCAAGTAATAATCGTGGGTCTGTTTGTGGGGTAGCTATTTCTATTTGTGCTGTTATAATTCATCAAGTATCAACACAGAACGTCCACCGAGATACATATTCCTCAAGGATAATTCAGTTACG
Source organism: Calameuta pygmaea (assembly GCA_031762395.1). Taxonomy (NCBI): domain Eukaryota; kingdom Metazoa; phylum Arthropoda; class Insecta; order Hymenoptera; family Cephidae; genus Calameuta; species Calameuta pygmaea. Next base: position 998,877 of record JASANN010000310.1, on the reverse strand, counting down.
ATTGTATTAAGAATACACATTGAATTACCTACGGAAGGTATAGATATATAACTGTGTAGAGAATCGGGAGGCGCAGGCTTGAATTTTGGTAAGACTCCTCGTTTACGAGTTGTAAAATGCGTGGAGTATTTTGTCGACCGATCGAAACCCACGAATCCACTGCGTTTCAATCTTTACTCTCCTCTTTCTGAAATGTCCTATTCACGCCTGTCACAACTCAGTCGCGTGCTCAGCTTTTCTTACACAGTGAATATACACACTGTCAATCATCTGCTTGTGGAATCATAAATAAACTGTACTAGTAGAAGGTGCATGAAGTGGGAAGCCTTGAAGAAGATATCTACGAGTGAGCTTTAGGTGTAGAGGCGGATCGAGAAGATAAACTAACGGAGACTGGAGAGACAGCTTTGAAAAAACTGGTGCACCTCGTAGAAGACATCCGCGAGGTGACAAGATCGCTGAATTTTGGTGTTCTGTGCGCTAAGTCCTACGTCCAGGGCGTTAATTTTCAAGGCAAACCCATAGCGTCGACGATCAGTACTAATTGGCTGAAACGGACGACGATAGGAGGCGATAGACATCAATTTATATATATATATATATACACACACATATACACATACTTACAATATATACATATAATTTGATAGACAGTTGCATATACATATATCAACGTACTACCGAGATGGAAAAGAACAATGACAAGCACCTTCTCACGGTTGTCGATGATGACAACGAGGAGAATGCAGCAGTTTCCACTAAGCATCTGGATACTGAAAATCCTGATGAAAATTATGGATGTGCACACTACAAAAGAAAGTCAAAATTTGTGGTAAGCAAGTATATTGAGTTCATCATGTTTTATTTTTCTCTAATATTATAGATGGAAATGAGCTTGTATTATTATTTTGGACCTTTAAGCTTTCATAAATTTGGCTATCAAGATTGGACGCAGGGCCTTTATTGGCAATTTGTAAACATCTTTTATTGAGTTTGAACAAGTGTGTATGCACAAACAAATACAGAATGTAAGAAAGAGGGATAGAGAGATTATACAAACAGCATCAGAGCAGCTGTAATAAACGAATTAGAAAATCATGTAGCCTTTACGTGATAGTACACAGTTCTTTGAATGGTTAATCACGTTTCTTACAACTGCCGCTTTGCTACCTAGTGGTTAAGTACTGTAGTCTTTCAATGACCATCTACTATCTTATTGTCGCAATTCACCAAAACTAATACCATAAAAATTTTGTTCTCGAGAACCCGCTGATTTCCCTTGCATTTTTAGTCATTGCTAAAATAAATGCACGCGCCATTTTCTCCTGTAGAAGGTCACTAGGTTAGTTTACCAATAATTTGCAGATAATTCGCGTACAACCTTGGCCCTACCTCAATCTAGAGACATGGCCGCCACGCATGAGTACACATATGTGGGTGGGTGGTATATTTGCCGCTTATAGGAAACAAATCAATAATGCCTTACTTTATTCTTATGCATACATAGTGTTTCAACATACACAACAAGGGGTCGATTTTCGGATAAGAAACTAAGTGACTAACTTAAAATATTTAATTTTCGAATTGTACTTGTAAAGATAGCATCAAAAATCAATTGAAAAGAGTGGAATGTTACAAACCTCACAGAGCTTGCATGCAACACTAATTTTTATTTTTACAATTTTGTGTAAAATATTTTTCGTTTTTCTCATTCACGAATGTATTATTATATCTGCATTTAATATAGTACACCCTGTACTTGTTACGTATATAGTTCCTTGGAATCCTTTAAATAATTTTAATGATATTCATACTATAAAACCAATCATAAGTACCAATCTGGATACTACTTAAAAATCTTTTATTTATTATAGACACCATGCTGCAACAAGGTATATACCTGCAGATTTTGTCACGATGAACAAGAGGCACATACTGTAAACAGGAAAGAGGTGACAGAGCTGATCTGCGTGCTATGTGACACTCGTCAGCCTGTCCAGGCCACTTGCCAAAAATGTCACTGTCGTTTTGGAAAATATACATGCCTAGAGTGCAATCTCTTTGATGACGAGGATAAGAATCAGTACCACTGTGATGGATGTGGGATCTGCAGAGTTGGTGGTCGTGATAGATTTTTTCATTGCGCAAAGTGCAACATGTGCCTCCCGGTACAGCTGCAAAATGGTCATAAGGTACAGAACCTGCATGGCATAGAACACAATAACGTCTATTATAGAGTATAGATGTTTCCAGATAGAGGAAAATAATGAGATACCTGTTAATATTTCCAATAGTGCGTGGAAAACGTCTCACACGCGAATTGTCCAGTGTGCTTAGAGGATATTCACACCAGTCGCATTCCTTGTCACATTCCTGACTGTGGCCATTTGCTACATCGCACCTGCTTCGAGGAACTCCTGCATTCAGGACACTATGCATGCCCCACGTGTCAGGTATCACTACTTGACATGACAGATCTCTGGAGATTCCTCGATAATGAAGTCTCAATGACACCTATGCCACCAGAGTACAGGGATTATAAGGCAGACATTCTTTGCAAGGACTGTCATGAGGTTTGCACTCACAATTATATATTCTGTAGCAATAAAGAAAGGTTTTTTGATATTCATGAAAAATTTTCTCATTTGTATTCTTAGGAGTCTACGGTGAAGTTTCACGTTGTGGGTCTGAAGTGTCTCAATTGCGGCAGCTATAACACATGCAGGATTAAAGGATCGCCCTGCCCAGGTAATATACTAATGCAGTACAAACACATTTTATCTATAAAAAAATAAAAATTAAGCAATACCTAAACAAGTATTATAACTATCTTTGGCAGATCCAGAATCTCCGGATGTGGTAGCAGGTAGCAGTACAGGTGATGAAGAACGGTCTCAGGGTCAGAGTTCACAGTAGAAGAATTGGAGAAACATTTTAACTTAGTGATTTCATTTTTCAGCCGCTCACAAGATTTTTAAAAAATTAGTCTGTACAAAATGCATTCCCTTTATAAGACAAGGAGGTGTGCCCTCACGAATTTAGAGTGACGTTGCTAAATGAAAAAATCTACAGTAACGTGGCACGTAATATTGTACAAACTGAGGCTGAAAAGGCCAGGCATGGGGGGGGGGGGGGCAAATTAAAGCTAATTTAAAAATCGTACTTTTTCATGGCTTTAAAATATGAGATTGCTGTCATCTTATGGCTGCATGCATTCCATTACTCAGTTACTATTTTGCCTTAAGGTGATCCTTCTGAAACGCCGAATAAGGCGCATTTACCTGAACGAAGATGATTATTGTTGCTCTGTATTCATTATTATAAAATGAACATTAGAACCTTCTTTTAGCCATTCCAGTTGACAAGAAACGACAAGACGTCTAATACAATAAAGTCAGGCAACTTACTTATAAAAACAAGTATACATATGAAGAAATATATATATATACAAGAATGTGTGTTATGCGCGTGTAGTCGATTTAGGATATGAATCACGACACTTTGTTTTGTTTTTCTTGAGATTAAATAATACGTAATGAAGCATTTTATTCTCTCCTACACCTGATTTGTGAGGTCCACTGGTATCTTCTTCTTAGATATGTATATACATATATATAATTCAGTGCAGATGCTTTTGATTTAGTAAAGTCAAACCCATGGCTCCTGTGAAACTCAGTTCTCACTAGACATCCCTTCGTGTAAAAGCACTTCTACTCTTGTAGATCTTTATTACGTGTGATCTTTATCACTTTATTGTTCACTTGTAAACTAAATACAAATTACAAAAAAAGGCTCTTTGTACATAACGGCCGCAATAATGTTTTATATTATAATATAATATTCTATCAAATAAACCGGCTATAGTTTCTTCACTTTCTTTCATTCGTCGTCTTCTCTTCTTTGTTAGTGTGTCGATACAAAAAAGAGAAAAGAAAAACATACGCATATACGTACAAAAAGCGTTACGATATAGCTGACATGCTCCATCTGGTGACAGATACTCTAATCAGGAGAATTCATCCCACTATGGTCTATCCAGATTAACACCTTCAGCAATCACACACAAAATCGCTGCACGGTGTCTCATGGCATGGAAAGATCAGAGGAAAAATATGTCCGATCAAGACGGTTCAGGATCGCGAAACTGGCACATTCATGTTCTTCCTGTTCCCCAGGAACTCGAAGACTCGTAATACTCCACTGTTTAAAAAATAATTCTGATCGTTCGCCGATTTCTCTACAAAATCACCTAGCTCTACGTTTTTTGGTTCTCGTTTTCCAAAATTCCTTCGATACAGCAGCATTCGTTATAGAGTTCCCTGTTCCCTCTCGCGGGGGGGGGGGGGGGTATACTAAGAATGCATATAATAATAGTAGGAAACGATAGACGTAAACTCCAACCACAACGCCACTTGTTCTTCTCTTAACCCGTTTTCAATTCGAGTCTCTGACTAGTTGACTTGTTTCTCTCCACTCAACACAACAGTGCGTACTACATTATTAAAGTACGACACAATTTCACATGGACAACGTATTACCAATTAGTAACCTTATACCCAGAACACATTGTGTCAGGATTGAACATCCTTGCAGTAGAAACTTTTGATATCTTCCTCTCAGAAGTTAAGCGTACGCGTTCGGTCTGTGAGAACTCCATTGACGCTGAGATAATGTCGGGCAGCCCTAGTCATCTCTATTTGATCTGGAGTCCTGCCACAAGCTACGGTCAACCACTCTTCCTCGAGGAGATGCTGCAGAAGTACATAAAAAATAAAGACCGAATATGATTTTACTTAATCAACATTTGCATAAGATAAAGATGTCCTATCTAATTCATGAAATACTTCTTTCACTACAATCTTCAGAGATTTATCATCAATTACAAACACTCACCTTGGTACGTTTCGGACGCCTAAGTGGCGAGGTGCCAAGGTTACAGAAGTTGTCGAGAGTTTCAAATAAGATTGCCCTCTTCGCGTTTGTTCGCCGATGTACGGATGCAAAGTCGTGGGAAATCTGGAAAGGATAGAGACACACTAGCTACAGCCGGCAGTTGAGAAATAAAAATTTAGAAAAAAATGCTACAGTGATTGTGTGATAATAATTTGATGGCAATGACGGTGACGGGGCTGGGGAAGTGGGGTGGGGGGGGGGCATTATGATGGGAATCTGCACGTGATAAGAAGACATATTATAGATTCTTTTTAAAATCTTTCGTTCAACAGTTAGTCACATTACGCAAGTCATCTTTTATACCTTTTTTTCAGTATTTTTTCTGTCTTTATCCCCTGTTACGTTAAGAAAGCTAGAGGAGTGACTAGGTCTCTGTGTCTTACGAATTTTTATTATCCTTTACTTTTCCTCCTTTCTCTTTTATTACTTTTCCTATCTCTTTTCTTTTCGCTCAATGGGTGTAGCGTTCTTTGGGTTTTAACGTAAATACTTTATCTAGGGTTTTACGGTAGCGGGGATTTGGGGGAAAGAGGAAGAGGTTACGAAGACATAGGCATAGATTCCATGGATCGAGGGGGGGGGGGGGGGCAGTTCATTATTTATATGACAAGGATAATCGAAGGGTCATCATTGGATGCTTTGGTTACGCTAGGCCAGGCCTCTTTCTTACGTTAGATCTTTAGATTTTACTTGCGGTTAGTTGCAGACATGCGACAAAATCCAACAAAAAAATAAATAAATAAATACGTAGAGGGACATAAAAAATATCTATGCTCTTGCCAAGACATCAGTTCCATTAAAAAAAAAAAGTGCCATTATTTACGAATTTTAATATACAAGAGTATCCATAACATGGAAATGATGTCAGGACCCTACCACAAGTGAACATCCATTCACGAAGGGTAATATGTAGAAGAATATTAAATGAACAATATCGTGAATGAGATACGACACAAAAAAATTAACAAGGAAACGTGAATTTTCGAATTAAGAAAAAAAAACTGGACACTGTCATAGGTCCCAGTAATAATAATAATGATAATCATAATAATAATGGTAATAATAATTCAGGGGGCTAACATAAGGCAAAAACTTCCTCTCACACCGAGTAATGGTAAATTGATAACCGTAATATTAATATTAATAGCAATATAATGGGATAATAGTAGTGAGTAATATTAATGACAATAGTGAGAGATAATAAAAAAAATATAAACAAGAACAATCGAATAACTTAAGTACGCGTGGCACTGAACGCCATTTTAAAACCAGCCTCTAGGAGGAACGGGTAACCCGCGTTTAAAAAACCTCAAAATAATAAGAAATGCGAAGAAGCATTGAACAATATTCTCTGCTAATTCTATAAGAAATATATTAATTTTTCGCGCTTTCTGTACCTTTACAAATTAATTAACAAGGACGGGGGGGGGCTAGTAGTACGAAGAAGGGATAAATTGGATCAATTTTAAGGGTTATACTGGTCATGGTTTAAGGATTACGTTTCCGTTGGGTCATCAAGACAGAATAATAAGTTAATAATAGAAAGATCAAGGCAAGAACGCTTGCGCTCACGCGTCTTTTCATCCGTAAAATTAATTTCGTGTTACGCTACGACTCTTGAACAGTTACAGAATAAATTAATTAAATAAAAAAATCAAATCATTGTTTTCATTAGTTATTTCCCTACTTGCTAGATTTAAGATTTTTAGGGGGGAGATAAAGTACGGAAGGAGAATAGATATATTAATATTATATTAATGATATGAAAATAAGGTTAAATATACACAAAGGGATTTATGCGCAGTGTTGCGTCATAGGCTTAGTCTCACTCTAATCAGGTTTGGTGGGAAGGAAGTTTGTAAAAATGAAAAATAAATAGAAGTGTGAAAACAGTGAAGATCAACCCAACAGGACAGAGACTGTAAGTATTTGCGGAGGAAAAAAGTTAGATCTAGAGATAGAAAAGGCCGGCTAGCGTGTCTAAAGGCGATTGATCCGGGAATAGTACCAGGAGAGGGCCGGTTGGTTTTGGATTTGGTTTTGACTTTGGATCTGGTGCTCTACCTTCACAGGACTCGTCCCTGCCGTCAGAAAACTGTCCTCCAGGGCCATCGATGCCGGCGAGAACAGCACTGAGGTGTCCAGACTCTTACTCTGTAATTTCAATGATTAAGGATTACGTAATTCCGCTATTAATTATGATATTAACAATGATATATACCAAGAATGAATAATAAACACAAATAATCCTCATGGAACTCACCGGTGTCTCAACAGCAAAATTAATATCCGAAGCGTCCTGAGAATTCGCCCAAGACTGACAAAGGGCCTTCCGTGCCCTTTTACCTCCGGATATACCATTCTCTTTTCCGCGTCTTCTTCCTGTTCCATATCCGGAATCCTGGAGGATACTGCTACTTGCAAGACTTTCCCTATCAGTTTCCTGCTTGATTATCTCAGTCAAAGCATCCAGACGACTTGGTGTAGCTGGTAGTTGCGTCGCTGCACCGCTACGCCGCTCTAGCTCCGCCAGAGCATTTTTGAAAGGTGTCGGCGTTCTCGGTGTATTGCCATCTATCAAATGAAAATAAAATTTTTATTTTTATTATAATTTTGAGTTACTACTACTGGAAAAACAGGGCGTATCAAAGTTTGTGGCAAATTTATTTGTGTTTACCTACCTGTGTGATTCCTTCGCAAACCCGTTGGTTGAGGCGTTGTAAGTGGTCCTGGACTTCCCTTGGGAGTACTCGCCCTGGGCCAAGATGTCTCTGGACTGAGACTATTGAGAAACTGCGAGGGACTGAATGGAAGCTGCTTTATTGGAGTAGACGGCGCTGTTGTTCCCACGGATGGATGAACCATAAGATAATCAGATTGATTTTCATTGTTTTCGACAGCGTCCGTCCTCTGCTCCACCTCCTCGTGTTCCCCCTCCTCCTCCTCTTCCATCTGCTGTTCTTGATGCTGTTGATGATGATGATGGTGATGATGATGATGATTCGATCTACGTCTACGTAGTATCAACGGAGGACTAACTTTTTTCTTCCGGTTGGCTGCCATTTCCTCCAAATCCGGCATTGGTAGTAATCGAATGTCCGAATTCCTGGATGTGGCTACCTCATGTGGAATTTCCAGATCAAAGTACCTAAAAATGTCACTTTTGCATTAATAAAATAATATCGAAAAAGGCACCTTCTAGTTTATACACCGTAAAGACCCTCATTCTTAGTATCTTTCACTTACTTGGAGAAGGGCGATATGTCCACATTCTTGTCATCAACTAATCCACTCCTGGGTGGTGACTCTAACTGAGTGTCCGTACTGACAATACGTTCAGCAATCTCGATCAAATTCTGAAATTGGGTACCCCCATATTGCTGTTGTCGAGTTTGCTGTCGCTGTGTCTGTTCCTCTTGCGATTGACCCCACGCCCTACTCCAATCCAATTGCTCGATATCAATTTCCTGAGTGGCGCTTACAGCCGTCAAGGTAGAACTACTGTTACCAGTGACGCACGGTATACCTTGACCGGAATTTTCATCATTTTGTACAGGCTGTTCCTTTTTCGAAACGGATACCGTTTCCGTGGCTTTTCTTCTACCTCTACCTGTCATTAAACGTCATATAAAGAAGTTTCCGTATTGATAATTAATTATCATAATAACCAGTAATTAAATGTGTACCTCTTGTACTTCCTGTCGTTCTACCTTCCTCAGCTTCGTATTTCCGCCTCATAGTACTGTTCCAATGATTCTTAATGGCATTGTCGGTTCTACCCGGCAGAAGCTTGGCAATTTTTGCCCATTGGTTCCCTACCCGACGATGCGCCTCGACGATGATCCTGTCCTCCGCTTCTGTCCAGGCGCTTTTCTTTATACCAGGATTCAGATGATTGTGCCATCTTTCACGGCACTGTTTACCGATTCGACCCTTTAAATGTCTGGCTATAAGTGTCCACTTTTTGGGTCCGTATTTTTCCACGAGTTCCACAACCTTCTCGTCTTCCTGATCAGGACCAATTAAACAAAAAATTCCGTCAGACATATTAAATAGAGCATATCACGTCTACACACTGTGCACTATACACTAGCATCAAAGACTTTAGGTTAATATGTTCCTGACCTTGTGTAAAATTGACGGAGGTAAACGAGGCACACTATGCAACTGTATAACCATAAATTCTATGCACTTGGAGCACGATGCACAAACTCCGGATAAGATTCTAGGGAATGACCATGAGAGAAGATTCTGCACCAGGTGCACCCACTATCCTTAACAGGAATGAATGGATGGAAAGAGAGCGAGGCAAGGAAAAGGCGAAAGAGAATCAAAGAGTAAAAGAAAAGAGGTTTGCCCTTGGCTCTGTTGCTGAGTGCATTGGCACGCTGCACAACACAGCATCACGAGCGTGATATTCTTATTGAATCGCCTGTATGTACAGGGCACTGCGCCAAGATCCGTGAGAGTGCATTATATAGGTAGGACACCCAGTGGATTTTACGCGGGACACAGTGAAGCTGCAATCAATTAATCCAAGTAACGGGATTGCATCCCCAGATATTAAAAGTACAAGAAAGGTAAAAGTGAGATGGAATAAGTCAATTTTAATTTTAATTAAAAAATGACAATTTATTAAATTATAGTATACACTAAGTTAAGGATACCATAGGACACCTTAAGCGGCGCCAATGGCGCAGTGGAATGTTGCGTGGGAAAGCATAGCCACAACACAATCAACATAATGCACCGCACCCTTTTGTCGGTGTACTCCTCTATGGTACACACCGTTACACGCTAAGATCCAGAGAATGAAATAAGAGAAGGAGAAGCGAACCAAATAGTCAAACAAATAAACAATTAACCTAGTGCTTCTAGGGGAAGAATGCAAAAAAATATGAAAAAAAAAATAATAACGAGTACCAACTCTTAGGCTGTTACATTTCTTCCGTAGTGCTCATAGTCAGAAATCACAGGAGAAGCAATACGTTCGGATAGAGAAGGAGCCTAGTCAAAAGAAGAAACCAGTTTCGTCCGGCACGATTTTCGGGGGCTTCTTTAAAGGGACCCTAAGGGGCCTCGAAATAGTCCGGGCAGACCCTTCAGGACTGTATTCCGTAGGGCCCCTTGGCCCCTTATAAAATCCTGGGTTAAAGTCCTCTCAAATATATACCAGCGGCTTCTAAAGGGAGGGAAAGAGGGAAAGAGAGACCGAGAGAGAGAGAGAGAGAGAGGAAGAGGGGGGGGGGGAGAGAGGCTGAGTGCGAGAGAGTCCTTTTGTTTCGACTGGTCAGGATGAACCGTTGCTTCTTGGAAGTCGCTCCTGGGATTTAGACATGTGCTACGTGTACGTACATACATTCTTTTTCATCTGTAGTTACTGGCTCGACAATGAGAGAAGGGCTATCTCTTACTCCATACTGCTCACCGGGCCTGACCTGCACCACGAAATAACTAACCTCCTTAGTCCAAGGACCCTTGACCAACTCGGGATTCACAACTTTGGCCCATCTTTGTTGGCACTGCACATCGCTTCTGTCTGGAAAGTGGGCTGCCACGGCGTCCCACCTTAATCCAGATCCAAGCTGATCAGCGCTGCTCACCAGTTGCTTCAACAGAGCATCCTGAAATAAGAATAATAGACACCCTTATGAATATACCTTTCCTTAACGGGAGCTTAAATGCTTAAACTTTTAACAATTTTATTTTACCTCTTCCTTCGTCCAGCGACCTTTATTTATATGTTTCCCCTGTCCCTGTCCCGAGTTACTTCCGAGATTTTGACTTTGAGTACTTATCTGCGCCAAAGAAGAGTTCTCGCTCTCGGAATCGTCACCGCTGCTCGAGTCATATCCGGATCGTGAACTGTAAAAAAAAAGAAAAAGAAAAATATAATTACATCCTTTCAATAGTATTCAATGCCAAAAAAGGGTATCTTCTATAAGAAATCTAGATCGACCAAATCCGTTTCCGGAATTTATTCTCAATCTTTGACTTCCTGTCTACTCCTGCTTTTCAGTTTCGTACAGCATTATCGAGATACTTCGGCAAGCTTCCGCCAGGATATCATGGCTCGCTGAACATTAAGCTTTTCCTGTCATTCTCAATAATTTCCTTCCCGTTTCAGTACATTTCTTAAGGAGCTTCCCTCCTCTTTTTGTTCTTTTACTCCGTTCTGTCTTGTTCTTCCTGTTTTATTGTCAATGGGTACTCACCAAGAAGCAGCCCGACGAACCAAACCGCATCCGGTATTTTTGTGTCGCGCAAGTGTTTCACATCTAATTAACTTCCTACCAAAAAGGAACTTCTACTATGCGTCGCGAATAGACCGCGAACTTCCTCTTACATACCTGAAGTGAAGAACAGGCCGAATTTCCTGGTCATTTGTGTGTGCGTGCGCGTGTATGTATGTATATAATATATATAACAGGATATGTATACATAACGTATACGTATCCTGTTAATTCTTTCATAAGTCCCATGTGTGCACACAATTCATGTACAAGTGAATAATATCTCGTTTTGGTTTGTATTTGAATATTATTAACCGGATTTTATGCGGTAAGCACTAGGAAGTCCCATTAAATGACTGCTTCTAGGATGAAATGAAATCGTAAGTAATGAATGAACCGATGAATCTCACATAATTTTTCTTATGAAATTTTGGTAACTTTTTCTTTAAAAACAACATTACAACTGATCCGGCAATTATAGTTTATTCGCTACCAATAGATGGCAGATTAAACGGTTTTATTTCATTCGATACCGTGTTCCAACTGACGCCGGTCTCCCCTATTCTATCATTCACATACTCAAATGACCACATGCCATTCAGCATGTATCAATGAGATATTGAACTCTCCATTATTACAATTTAATACCTTTAAGTCTGATAACTCTTTTATATACTGTTACAACTCCGTTGCCATTCGACAGGCGGTGATGAAAATAAAAATTCCATTGCCAAAATTGACACAAAGATAACTTACTATTGCACTGTCAATATATATATATATATATTAAGAAGGGCAGTTTTCAGGACTTTTTGCCGGTTGTATTGTAAGGTATTGGCAGTTTCGAGGACAGTTGGTGCTTAGCAGGACAGTCCTGATAAAATTTACATACTTAAGGTATACTGTCAGGACCATAAAGCCGCACACACACCGAATTTTCGAAAAAAATTCTGACGCGTGACAGACGAAATTGTGATGGGCTAAAAAATGGCCACGACAGGTTAGAGTAGGTTAGAATTAGAGGGCCACATGTCCCAAGGTTTAGTTTTTTTTTTACGCCGCACGTCCTCTTAACTACCCTTTGACAAGTTTATTTATATATATATTTATCTGTTAATTAAATTGCAATAACTCCAAAATAAAATGTGAACGTAAGAGTCGAAAATGTTCTTCCACAACTAAAGACAGAGAAGATAAAAGTGAAAGAGAGTCCAATAAAAAGTCACCGACTATAAGTGCACATTGATATTGAAGAAAATAATTTTTGGGAACGCCTTAGTAATACCGTAGTCAGTCGTTTCCACGAGGCTATAATAATATGTCATAAAAGACAGACATGGTATAAAAAATCTAATGAATGTATTCCAAATTTTCCATAGATATTTTTAAATTTCACATATCCCCTATAGATGGCATTACCAACGCACTTGACAAGCTGCACGTATCCAAGTCTCTGCCATTATTTGTTCCTTCTGGATCTTATCGGGTCTCTTTGCTTAAGGAAAAATCATACGGAAAAAAAAATACAAAGGAAGCATATCGGTCACGGGATTAACAGGCGCCATGGGAACTAGCACGTGAGATGGTTCCCCGTGCATGAGAATTGCATTTCAGCGAAGCTGGTAATGCATCAACGATGACGTAACAGGAGCGTAACGTTATCCGGTTTATGGCAGATATATCTACGTTATCACGAATTTCTCGCTAAACTGATTACGATCCAGTGGTGAAGATTGCGACGTTCTTTTTCTTTCAATTTGACTAACAAAAGATACAAGAGAATACGATGCACCATCCATTTCCCTTTCTCATGTCCTTTTGTTTTATACCGATCACGATACCGGGACCCTACGTCCTAGATACACTGGTAGAAGGTGGGGAGGAAGGGGGCGGCCCTTTAAAAGTGCGATCGATGCATGAGGGAAATGCACCCTGTCGAGGACAAAGGTATGATTACTTTCATCGAGGGTGATAAGGGCACCCTGGTGCCATCTGTGCCTAGCATATGCTTCACCATCACGATGACGATGACGACATGTGCAACCTTTGCTTCTCTATTGGGCCGTGTGTACACTACTACTCTATACCTTCGACCCTTCATCTATTAGCCACCTTTCCCTTCACCGGTTCACCGTCTTTTACTAATTCAGAACTATATACCTTTTATTTCTGACTGTATCGCACACACTGTACATCAGTCTCTTTGTCTTCCGTATGTAGATGTTACGGATGAGGAATTACTAATGGAGCCTTGCTTGTTTCTCTTGTTATGTGTTTCCTCGCTACATCACTTTCCTCTCTCTCTCTCTCTCATTTAACTACACTGGTGTCCCATGAACATTGTTACGGGGCCTCTCCGAAAAACTATCACGAGTGTATGAGACACACGTGGGGAAAATTTTGTCGAGGGTTTTGATGGGCCGGGAGGGGCGGGGGGTGTCATGGGACTCGAGGTACAAGGAGGATGAGGGTTGAGCGCAACACCGTGTACGCAGCTGTCCCTATGGGGGCTGTACGTGCACGAGGGTACAAAACACCCTGGGTATTTCTCTATCGATTTTACGGGAACTTCATACACAAGGTACTGCTTCCATATGATATGGCAAAGAACGGAAGAACTTGGTAGGATATCATATTTCAGTTCGATCTGGCCTTTTTACTATGTCACTGTAGCGTACGTTCCTTTACTTTTTACATATTCCGGATAAATTCTCTTTTCGTCATTGTATAAAGTAGTATCTATATATATTCCTCCTGCTTCACCTCTGCCTCCACCACCGGAGCATCAGAATAACGAGTGACTTACGTAATTTTGTGGGATCGTGTCAAACGGTCGGTAGTATCCTTGAGAATTCAAATTTTGTTCGGACACGTGTGTGTCGCGGGGTTTTACGAGGCACCGACCGACCCCGTGGGGTTAACCGATTTCGCAGAAAACACCGGTCCCACGAAATCGCGAAAATTTCTAAGCTCTACATACCTACGTGCACTTATACAGCCAAAAGCCAGCTGTGCTGAAAGTAGCTATGCTCGTGTGGCTACATTAACCTAATCAAAATCTTATGAAACATATAAGAGGACCGTGTGTTGGACTAAATCAGTATGCGTCCACAATCACGGGTGATACGTGCGAAATCGCCTGAGGGAAGGATCGCATTCGCAAACTCTCCTTAATGAATCCGTAAAAATGTGTACGCGTGTTCATACGTGTGAAATTATTTCACAGAGTATTTGTGTGAATAGAGAGTCCAGCAAGAGAGGGACAGAGAAAATCCATATTAAATATATAAGTATATACAACACAGCATATACGGGGGGGGGGGGGGTCAAGCATGGGATTAGCACTATAAATAGATACACCACGTACTCTTTAAGACTTCAATTCAATCTATTTTTTTTATCTATTCCCGACATCCAAACCATCCTCCTACCACTTTGACCCCTGACCGAAACATAAGACCCGCGGCTCCCTCCCTTTTGCCAGTTGCGCGCGCAGCCCAGCATACTTCACAGTCACACACGATCTATGTATCATTTAAATCCTGATTGTATAACGCCGCTTGTTTATGCCAACCAAGGAATTCGCGACCGTTAAAACTGTTACCCGGGTAGACCCTAACCTTCTATATGTATTAGTCGGTCCCATAAGGTCGACAACTAAACACACATGCCTCGTTTCCTACTCCAACCACTCGCTGCGTAAGCTGCCAAATTATTCCTTTCAATTTCGCAAACGACTAAGCGGACTCGATCCATGATCTTTACGTATACACGCTTGTTATTGGCATATTTCGAATAGCTATTAGTTAGATATCCAACAAGTTCCTCTGTCTCATGGGATGTACAGAACTTACAGAAATATCAAAAGGATGGTACACAGCTACACTGCACATCGTGGTCAGGAAGCTAACTCATCCTTACCTTCCTAAGATGGCAGGTGCCAAGAAGAGCAGATGTCCATCGGGCCCAGCAGACTATCGGGACCCTGGCCCATTTTCTAGCACGTGCCCGATTTTCTTTCGTGGATCAATATTGAAAGATGCGAGTGGTGTGAGGCAAGCTAGATAGTCCCTTTAAAGATTCTACGCTAAGCCGAGACGTTGCGGAGGATTCTTTTGTCGGGTCCGTTTAAATTCACTATACCCAGTATATGGATGGAGCAGAACACTATACCCAGTATATGGATGGAGCAGAACACGTCAATTGCACACAATGGCGACGATCGATACGCTTTCCGAATCATTAGAAATTTTTCAAATTCACCTTGACTGACGAGATCATAGAGGGAAACGCCGTAGCCATCGTAGCTGACGGCTGGTCGTCATTTGTATACAATACATTTTTTGTTGCAGGGTTTGGCGACCGATAAGCCATCCACGTGGGAACAAACAGAAACGCGATGACCATCTGACGAGGGATACACTCGATTCTCGCGATTTTCAAACACCGATAAGTCTGCGCGGGAACTCTATACGGAGGACAGATCGGGGCATACTGGACTATGTATGTAAACTAGTGAGAAAAAAAGAGAAAATGGCCGCGCGCATGGCAGAGTAGCGCGAAGAGTGGAAGCGATGAAGTACGTGAGAAAAAAAGGTAATTCTAAGTAAGGGAGAAAGGGGGAGGCAAAAAAAGTTAAAGGTGATGGAAAGGTGAGAGGGGCGGGTGGAAACCTTCGAGGGACATCTGCGAGTTACGAGGAAGGAGAAATTGGGGGTGTCTGCCATCGGTAAAGCCATTGCCATCCCACTCTACTCCCCCCTTTTCAAGTCAGTTGTTTCTTCGGCACTTCCTTATTTCCTAACTTCCTCCGTATATAACAGCAGCCCGAGTATTTTCCCACCCTGTTACTACCATCCATTAGTCGCCACGCTGTTAACTATTGTATGCGCGCGTATGCTACACAGGCCGCGTAAGGTTATCAGGGCGGAAAGGGCCAAGTGTCCTCCGGGTGCGAAGGAGGAAGTACCGTGGAACAGGAGGATGAGCGAGAAGTGCAGGAGAGGAGGAAAAGAGATAGGCGGAAGAGAAAAAATAAAAGTGGTACGAATGAACGAGAAAGAATCGAGAGGACGAGGAAGACGGGAGGTGGCGGTGGTGGTGGTGGTGGTGATAAACCTGCTTGCACCAGGTGCAAAGGAACGGGAAGAAGAAATAAGTACCTATGCAAAAGAGGAACGGGACGTGGCACGAGTCGACGGCAAATCAGCTGTCACACACACCCCCGTAACGTTAGATACTCCATCCCTTGGGAATTGACAGTAGGGGGGGGGGGGCCAATGAGAAATTGTAAAAAAAAATTTATCCCGCCATTTTTCTCACTCTAACCAAGAAACCTTGTGTCTGTTCATACGTACGTGCACTGCGCACATGCTCTTGCATACGATAAATATATAATTAGTTTGCGCCACGCTGGGAATTTTCACTTGGACGTGAAACAACAGGGACCGAGGATGCACCTGTTGTAATTCACAAATGTTACCAGCGAGATCAAGTCGAAAATGACTGGTGAATTTTTTTATTAATTTCCACGTAAACCACGTGATTCCAGATATTTCCGGAAATTGACAACTACACGTGTTCACGCATGCATGTATGTATGTATGCATAGCTCTGTGGATTTTTCGAAGTGGCATATTACGTGTTCATTCTTACGAATCGCGCATACATTCTAACGAGACTCGTTCCAGCTTCCACACGACTCATGAATGAAAAAACACTTCATTCACAAATAAAGGAGAAATGTCGGAGTAAGAAAAAAAAAGGAACAAGAAGGCGAGGGAGATAGAGAACGTGCGAGCAAAAGGAAAAAGGTGAGAAGTGTGTGAGAGAAAGAGAGTGGGAGGACGAACTGATTCATCCAGACTGACCGCTAACTCGTAACAGTTCCCGTTACTTATTGAATACAGCTTTTTTTTTATCGCTGACAATTCTCAAGCGCAACAATATATTTTTTTTCAATTCAACAAAACTCGTCGTTTACTACTTTCTATTCGATCCTACAATTCCGTCCATCTCGTACACATGTAAGAATACCGGACAAGTGATAAAAGGTGACGACTTTGTATATTTCGATATAGTACTATCAGTCGTCCATATTATTACAACAGTAATCATTTATACGTATATGACAGGAGGCACAGTGCATGATTGAATACTTAAATATATCGAGAGATAATCCGTAGCGAATATGCGATAAGATGATACGCCCCCTCGTTTGAATGGGATAATACCCATAAATTATCTATACTCATCATGGGACGACACAGTCGTATACGACATAGAGTTACGTATACGAGTGTATATCAAAAAATTTAATACCAAGGGGATAAGGGGGGAAGAGGGTGAATCGATATAAACGCAGAAGCCAAATATCTTTATAGAAATATCGAGTACGCTCGTGGTGTATTTTATAGGATATGCGAGTGCGAAGGTATACGGGGTGCGTATGGGGGGGGGGGGGGGAGCCGGGTGGTAGAAAGCAGGGCGTAATATATAAGCTAGGGTGGTTTAGCGTGGAGTGCAGTAGAAGACCCTTACGAGACATCTGGCCACCACCTGCCCTGATGCCCATGGAGTATTCTCGCACGCGGCCAATTTCCACCCCATAGGAAATGTCCCGAGGATGGGGACTACGCATGTGCAAGTAATGCCTATGTATGGGATAACGCGTAAGTATGCGTCACCATGGAATACCCACGGTCTCGATCCTATGGGGAGGGTGGAGCGAAGGGAGGAGGGGTACGTGTAAAGGCAGCGCGGACATTTACAAACTGCGTATATATCTATATGGGGCATAGTAGACTTCAAAGTAATGCTATGGTGTGGTACATATGTATATAGGAATGTGAAAAGGTAAAAAGGCGGGAAGTAGCAACCCTCGGGATTCATCCCCCCCCCCCCCCATGGTATAATGTATACCTATATGGTAGTAAGAAGGTATAGGACTAACCAACTCATCGGTTCCGATGGAAACCCCATGCTCGTTCCCATGACAAGTGCGATCTACCGCTTTTCCCCGTGAATCCTTAATTCGCACCGTGGGAATTTTTCATTAGGGTGTCCGATATGGAACCTCCGATAAATGATGGTTTTAGTAAAGAAATAAATATAAATTGACCTGGTGGGCATCCCATGTACTCACGTGGGACACCCACGTAACCTTATGTTGCCAAGAGACGAAACCTCATAGTCTTATTTTCGCACGGTCTCGTATTCCATACGGTATTTCAGCGTTACGGTATATGCCGTACGTCGCTGTGTGTATTTTATATATCGGTACATGAAACATTATGGCGGTATGAAAATTTAGCCCATAACAAAAACTGGCCGACCTCACCGCGAAAGTGTATCTTACATTTTCTATTCCCCATAACCCTGGCCAGGGGAGTCGAATCGGGTACCGCGAATTCGATACTTTGGGAAGGTTCCTAACCATGGGTTGGAGAAGTGCATGCATTGTAAAGAGTGAACAAAAAAGAAAGTTACAAAACACCTTGAGAATACTTGAGACAATCACGGGGATGCTATATCGAATCACGAGAAGGTATATACAGGAGGGTATAGATTTACCCGAGTAAAAGAATATGGGACGGAATGAAAAGTGCACGAAATCAAAATCATGACTGTGGTGAGGGCTTCGTTAAAAGAGAATTTATTTTAACAAAATAACATGTTATGCAAATAACTGTATTCCCTGTCAGTATTCGTTATGGTGTCGAGTACCATAAAAATATCATTTATTAAATTATGAGTAAAAATATTTTCCAAAAATCTTGACAAATTTTTAAAAGATTTCAAAATAAAGAATTCCCTGAAAAATGAAGAATTACAAAAAAAAATAGCTTCTGAAAACCAAGTTGAAGGGAGGGCAGATGCACGCAATCAAGGGTGACTGTCTCGCGTGGACCAATGCTAGGAGCAAATGGACGGAACCCCCCAAAGACTCCCTCGAGGATCGAAAATAAAAGAGAACCTGGCGTTCTCCCTGCAGTTTTATCCCATACATACACATGCATATACTAAGCCCGTCCCAGACGTAGGATATCCCGTCTAAGAAACAACCCCTTGGCAAATTTACAATTTGGCCTTCCGAGTCTCACCCCAATGTGCCCAATATGAGAGGAGATGCGTGCGTTCACGTGTTCACATATGTGTGTACGTATATGCTCGCCGCTGGGAACAGTGTATTGTTCAAAGGAGGGTGCAGCTGCTATCAGTCTTCGGGAACCCTCGCCAAGGGTTGCACACGTATAGAAGCACAGTGTGCGGGCACAAGCTTCTAGAGAACCACGTGACGAAATAAGAGTCCGAAAAATCTCCCTTACAAGTTTCATAAAAAAGAAAAATATCTTCGAATGATGTTCTTCTTGAGAATTGTATGTATATACATATAAATGACGTAAATTTATTGACAAAATTAAAAGGTAAGTGAGGGAAATTCAAAGAAAGGCAGAGACAGAGAGACAGACAAAAAGTGTGTCGACCACATTAACTTAATTCCCGTTATGAGAAAGAAATGAAACGAAAAGAGAGGAAAAACATTTTAAATAAACTTGAGAGAAAAAGATCTAAAGTAACATAATTGATAAACAAACGGAAGCCATTGACGAGGATCGCATGCTAATCAATTCCGGTCCTTGTGAGTGGCTTGATGTTAGGACACCATCACATTGGCAAACTTTTATCTATACGTTCCAAGTTTCCGGATTTCGTTTGAGAGAAATCAAACAGATTATTCACGAGAGATGCTGAATATTCCTGTTATCTGAAAAATCTAAAAAGAGAAGAAATAAATAATAAAAAGATAGACTGACAATGAATCAAAAAATTAGGTCATTTAAAAGAAAGGAGATCAGAATCCTGTCCAGGAATTCTAACTGAAAAAAAAAGGTCCAGAAGAATCGGACATAGCAACACGTGCTACTAGAAGAGGTGCGCTCACATATGACCTTCTATATCTGAGAATCGCTTTAAATTACATATATAGGTGTGCTATGTACTATTACAACGACGTTACGTGTATGCGCCTGCTATACCACAACCCGTTATACGTCCAAGAGGCAGAGACGTGCATACTCATGTACATATGCACACACGAGAATAGCGTCTGAATGCACATACGACAAATGTAGTCACTCGTGTTTATACGGATGAAGGTAGTACATACAGGTATACAAAGTGACCGAGAGAGATATAACAGTAGAAAATTTAGAGAAGCGTCCCTAGAAGCTACGAGTCAAGTTGGATATTTTATGTAACATAAATGGAAGTCTGAGCGTCGACAAAGAGTAAGAAAAAAGTGAACACAAGTCCTTCCACAATCGGCGCCAGCGATAAGACAGCATCCTTTTGATATCAATATTGAAACAGTGACTTCCGGTATGGCTTACGTACCCTAAGAAACATTTCCACATACGAGTATTAATGACATGTTTAAAATTGTTATTAAGGATCGCGAACACTGTAGTTTCCGACAATAATAATGCAGAAATTCTGTATTATTAATACATTGCACAACACTAAGAAAATTGGAGCATACAGAGGACACAGGATATCGCAAGGATTTTAAGGTTATGCTAATGAAATACATAGTGACTTACGCTTCAGTCGGTGGCGGAGAATAAAATGTTGAATGGTACGAGGATATATCCACGACTTTAGCCGGTAGAAGGACTCCACCCGGTATTAGATCCATCCTTGAAGGACCTGGCCGAGCGACGACACAATCCTCGAGGACTCTTCGCGCGTGATACAGCTAGACCTTTCAGCAATGATTTATCCGAGCACAGTCATCATGGCACCGAGTTAAACTCTTCACAAACACTTCCCATAATTCATTACGATCTGTCTCATGTATCCTATTGTTATTCTTTAGTAGAGCTTCTTTGACGATTTTCCGAACGTCGAATTGTATTTCTCTTGTTTCCCAAGCTTCTCGGTATCTTCCAGTGTTGCCAATAGACAGTAGCACAATAAATTCGGTAGGATAGGAAAATGATGACTGCGAAAAACAAATACACGAGGAGAGAATCCCATGCGCAAAGAGAGTGCAGAGAATTTCAATCTCTTCTGCGTGCTTGAATGCGTACATGAAATATATAATGTAGCGCGGGAAATTCTTGTGACGGTTACGATGTTCGAATGTTTGTTGTAGGTTAAAGATCACGTCGATATCAGTGAATTTAAATGTTTGACGTCGAGGGTGATATATCAAAGAGATTTCCGGTCGCCATATTTCGTTCTCTGTTTACGAGGGAAACGCGTTTGTGTTGTTACGGAACTATCGAGAAAGGAGAAAGAAAAATCATTAAGAACCCCCGACGCGCTGAACCACCCAGTGCAGTGGTCGGATTCCAACTAAGGGTACCTACACCGCTTGGTCAGGGTCTAAACGAGGCGGGAAGGGCTAGGAGTAGTTAGAGTGGGGGAATACACAGGCCCGCGTATTCCCGTGTTAGAAGGGACGAATACGAAGCTGAACGAACACCCACGGAAAGACACGAAGTTCTGGAGGGATGTTGCCGCACTGTGAAATAAAAAAGGGAGACTCCCCACCATAGCGATAGAGTCCATGGTAGGCCGACGGTATAGTGTGGTACTACACTACCACGTCTACCCTGTATCTGTCGAGATATTATTTCATTTAGATGTGTTCGTAGTCAGCCCGCACAGCATTTCACGGCCTCACGACACATACCGGCATATACGACTTCTTCTCCTACGTGGGAATCCATGTGGAGACAGCCGAAGAATTTCTTTTAGACTTTTATATATAAGCCATACACAGTCCGATCGGGCGACAGGTTAACGAAGAATACTTTTTTATGGCTTTATCATATATATGCGACATAACCTCAATATTTTTTGGATAATATAGAAAAATCGAGGACGTCGATGATACGCTGAAGTTATATTTATAATATGTATCTGCACAATATACGTCCAAACGAAACCTCTAAAGCCACCGGAAGTCCCTGTTGGGTGTTGATGCAAGATGTGCCAAATTTTACGGTATTATTACGGTGCGCGCTTTATTATCCTCGAAGAAAAAGAATGCGAGGTTATGTTAAGAAAGAAAGATGAGAATCAAGTCGAGGAGGGAAGAAGGTGATTCCAAAGGATGAAAAGTAGCCCGTGTATTTGCACGGCTGTGCGTGCGCATGATGCCCGCGCAAAAGGCGTGAGAGTAAAGAGTAAAAGACTGATTGTGAGTAAGAAGAGTGAAAAGGTTCGTAGGAAGCTGTAAGGCCTTTCGCGGTCCATTGTTCGGATGCTAGGAACCGATCGGTTCCATTAGAATTGTGCAAAAGAGCGGATCCGGTGAATTGACCCGCGAAATACTCAGCCATCTTTGTTTTCTCAGTCAATTTATAGTTTTCTGAATATATGTATTGGTGAAACAATTTGCAGATGATAGGCTTCTTTATATATTATACAAATATAATGTGTATATGGCACGTGAATATATATGGGATATACATGTGCGATCCTTGGAGAAGGCCCAAGGCGATGATTCTTCGCGTGAGAGATTTCTATTCTAAATTCGGACTAACCCGTCAGATACTTAACGATCAAGTTTCTGCGTTCAAACATTACTACTTCATTACTTGACATTGGCCACCCGCAAAGGTCCGCACGTGGTTAGAAATGGAGTCACACTCCCTTAAGATTTAACCCTATCCATTCGCTGGAAGAACTCCCTTCCTCTCAGTTTCTCCTTTCCTTGACTTTACTTTTCAACGTCAAAATAAACTCAACCTCTAACCACGTGACTGTTTGTAAATATTACAAAAACTGAGCAACGCCGTGGCGTGTTTCTCTTTTATTATTACTTCCTTTTTCTCCTATTTATTTCTTACTGTATTTCTCGTGCGGCCACCACACGGGCACGTGGGTCCATTTAAATTTTGATTGCGCAGCGATTTCCATTCTCGAATCACGGATTGTTGATGAAATTTAAACGCTGTGTCGACTTACAGGAATGCGTCACAAAACAAACAGACAAGGGCAAAAATAAAAAAATTTAGGTGAAATCCATCATCGGCATCTCTCGCCTAATACTGAATGGACAAATCTTACTCGAAGGACAAGCGTCAAGCAACCTCCTTGGAAAAGTTGGGACAGGTTCATCTCATGGAGGTGGTAAGGTTTCACATTCCAGGTTCTCATTCATTAGCAAACGAGTGTCGTACGTCACGATAGACGTAGAAAGAGAGAAAAAGTTACCAAATTAAAAAAAAGCTAAAAATCCTATAACCACGTAGAACTACTATGCATTCACAAGGACCGTATTTCAATCATTGATAAGCCTTCATCGCCTGGAGAACCTCTGTTCATGAGAACTCTGAACGTACTTACGTAAGAAAGCACCATAATTTCTCGAATTCTAACGCGCGGCTTCCCCGTTCCCCCACCACCGCGATAGGACCACATCTCGAACACTAGAGTATAACGAGAGAAAGTATTGAAACTAGTTTCACGTACATACCAATGCATGTGTCTCTCTGTCTATGCACACATATAATACAGTATAAATGTATACTACACGTATATTGGCCTAGTCCTATCCTTTGCCATTGGTCCCTATCTACTTTTCTTAGAGGCGTACTCTCGTTATCCCTTGTGAAAGAAAATCCTATGGTGATTCAACAGGATAATTAAGAAAACAAAAATTAAAAATTTACACGTTATAACGCACCAGCCTGTATATGGTCTCACGAAAAATCTTCATATGCGGAAGAATTTATGGTTTACGCCCATACATATAGTATGCATATGTTGTATACTGTATATGAAACTGACTTTATTATTTCATGGGAGGTTCCTTGTGTTTACGAGTTAGCAGAGCCAAGTGCTCAAGAGAGTCAAGTAAAGTTGCGTCAAGCAGATGTGGCTCTCGCGGGCGAATAAAAAAGAAAAGAAGTCTAGCACGAGAGAGAAAGAGAATTTAATGCGTGTCGAACGGTAGCACGCACTAGACTTCACTAGAACAAAGAGCTGGTCAGTTAAGAACGTAAGTATCGCTCTATCCCTTCTTCGCGGGTATTATGTCATAATGTGAGAGCGAAAGGTGCTTAATATCGTTTAGGGTATTTAATTTTTTTACATTGACCTCATAGAATCTCAAAAACTTACTTTTTGAGGTCTTGTTCAAGATGATAACTAAATTGCTAACGTTTACGGTATACATATGTATTAGTAAGGAACAGTCTTGAAGCTAATGAATAGAGATTCCAAATTCATAAAAAACCCAGTTGATGTCGTTTGCACGGTACTAAAACGGTCCATGTTTCATATGAATAATAAAATAACTATCAATGTCATTTTCGATAGTGAATGATAGATAGATCATTCTATTAACGTAGCAACGGTAACATGGCGCTCGAGCAACAGTGAGGTCTATTGACAAATCTCGCTCACTTCCAGGAACAGAAAGAGTCTTTGTCCACATAAGAAAAAATTAGCAGAAGCGTTTCCTGCGTGGTAAAGGACGTGGGGACTTGGAATTCCTGCATAAGATTATCATCCTCGACAGAGTGATCGTGGCGCTGCTGTAGGCAGTGTTGGTGAACGGAGACCCAGGCCCACGAGGATGCCGCCTACGAGGATGATGTAAAAGAAAAAGTGCGGGAAGTATGAAAAAGAGAAGCCAAGAGGATTGAATGTAGAATGGAAGGAAAAGAAACATCATAATAATAATAAGGGGGAAAAGAAGATGGAGTCGAAGACTTCCTAAACATTGTTACTGCGAGGATGACCCTGCACGTTGATACCGTCTCCATCACCCTAACCTACATTCTCTCGTTCCTTATCCGAGTCCCGTGCTTGATCTGCACATGTGTATATCATGAATTTAATGATCTGCCCGTGAGAGAGTGCACACACGACTCTGTCTGAAGAAGAGACAGCTAGTCACCCATCCAACTAGCCAGCCATCCAACCAGGCAGCTGCCCCGTTTGAACCCTCTGTGCGTGCTTCGGGCCACATATACACAAAATGTACACGTGACTATATATATATATATATATATATATATTCTCACATATACAATACCCGACTACACTACATACTCGCCAAGAACCAGGACCGTTCTTATGTATGTGTGCGTGCGAGTAACATGCGTCTGTTTGTCCTTCCGTCCTCACTCGGTTGCTATGCGGGACCGCGTGCTGACGTCACGTTCGAATCTTCCAAGGGGCAATTTAATATTGATAAGTGGAAGTGTTAAATTAGCAACCTCCACCGAGAGGACCGCTAGCCTCGTCAACTGGAGCACATCCTATTCCTGTGGAAGAGTTCTTTGTTGATTAAATAGATATAGAAAAAAGATAGTTGCTCTAACCTCAATCTTTCAACCAATGTTATCTCTATTGGGGAACTCGCATAGAAAAATGTCGCTATTTATACTGTACTAACGTACTTCTTTCGGGGGTACGACTACGATTGAAGTTGAAGACGAGGAAGGTGGTTATCTTTCTGGGTAAGAATATGCTCGTTGATAAGATGCACGAGGAGCGTCTATTATGCGCGTATTTTCTAACCTATATAAACGTATACACCTGACCCTGTGGCTCTCGCATTCTCTTTTCATATTTTCTTTATATAGAAAGCCGACCCCTGAACGCGCATAACCTCTTCACGCTGTACGTGGACACACTATACCTCCTGGTGTTCTGTCCTCCTTGGCATCCTGGATATTGGATACACTGAGTCCATCGGGTACTTGGATTCAGAAAAAATGATCAAACTTACCACCATATTCAAGGTGTATGATTTAGTTAGTACTTTAAAGCATAAATATAAATCAAAAAGTAAATCAACAGCGAAGCGTAGGAGAAAGTCATAAAAACAATTGAAGTTATAATTTATTTTGGGCAGAAGAAATAATAACATTCCCTCAAACCTTATCATCGCACGCTGTTTCTGAGCAACCTTTGGGGACAGCAAATTTGGCATTAGGCATTTTGTGAATTATTTAGATAAAATTTACAAAAGTTTAACAATATTGTTACCTTGAGACATCTGAGCCAATAGGAATTTAAAATGTTTTTTTTTTTTTTATCATATAGGTAGCTCACAAACACCGCTTCTCTCACTAACCACCTGCCGGATTTAATGCGCCTGCAACACGTTCATGCGCTTACCGCGGCGCGTTTGACAATTGCATATGCGTAAGGGGTTGTTTTACGGGCAGTTTCGAAAAAAAAAGAAAAATCGGAAACCCAAAACTAAGAGAAAAGAGAAAAATGGCAAGACCCGTTCTAGTCACGGTTACGGTATTCGCTCGAGACTCGCAGACAGGTTTCAAGGAGGGTCCAGGTCATTTTCTGGATCCATCCTCTATATCCGGTAAGGAATTTCATATTTTGTTCCCGTGAAATGATTTAACGTGTTTGTGCATGTTTTTATTTTGTCCCTGTACCTATCTTGTAAATTTGGTATATATTATATACCGCATAATACGAAAAAATTTGAAGAGGTAAAATGCACAATATAATTATGTTTACTCAAAAAGATAAGTATGCAATGTACAACAGATATATAATACTCAGAAAAATAACTATGCAAAGCTGTGATTGTTAATTAGTTAGGTAGAAATCATAAGCCAGTGAATAAGAAAAAGTCTTACATTGCAAAATAAAAGAATATTTTAGTACAAGATTCATTACGGCATTCTAGGAAACGTATATTGGTGGAATGGACCACTCACCGAATTAGGTAAAACTGCATTGCGATCAGCAAGACATTATTTTGTCCTTGTTTTCTGGGGGCTTCAATATATGGACTCGTGGTTTGCCGCTCGTTGTTGTCCTGCCGGTAGAGTACAGTATGCAGTAGCAGTTGCAGCCGTAGCAGCATCAGACTTTGGCGGGATAACGATAAGCAATTTTCCCAAGATGGCTGAGACTGACCCTTCGTCACGTTCTCGAGTCACTATTTTCGTGCTATTTCCTACGTTCATTGGGAACGACGTCGTGATTATCGCGCACGACCTTCACCGACACAGCACGAATAATTTGTAAACGATACGAAATTTCGCATCGATGTTATTAAAGCTTGTATAATTAAATTCTCGTTGGAGCTTGCTAAGCGAGTGTCGCCGATTTGTTTACACAAAGGATATTTCTATTCTCCGCGTGACAGTGTACCAGCAGCCGAGGCTAATTTTTGCGAACATCGCATAGGGGTATATACTGGAGACATCTATTTGGTAGCAATATAAATGCAAGAGGCAACTGTCATGAATAACTATCGACACCGGGTATATGTTTCCAAGTGCGTTACCAACTGTAGTTTATAAGAATCGAGTAACAAGCATCAATGAAATCTCTCGAAGGAGGTATGGGGCTTCGGAGCCTTAGTACGGACAAAAACCAGATTTCTCATAACATCAATATTATATGTATAGTTCTTCAGCGGCTCGTGTCGTGTTGGATTGGAAAAGTTTAAGAGATCAGGCCATAGATCGTACTATTTCTGTCAAGTTACTGGCTCTGTAATAAATATATAATTCTGTTATATTAAATTATTTATTAATATTAACATTCATTTTTGCATGAAGTACTCGGTAGTTCCAACCAGGTTTGGCGGTTTTGGCTAAATGTTACGGCTAAAAGGGTATCCTGGTTCCAAATAATTTCACTACGTGCATTGTTGGTAACCGCAGTTTTCAAAATCAACGAATAGAGCATGATTGGACGATGTTTATGAACACACCGTAAATTTTACCAATAGGAACTTACGGTACGGACACTTATTAGCATGTCCAGAATGATAAGGTATCAAAAAGTGAATGATGGCGGCTAAGCCGCTTTGGCATGTTATTGAATGTCAATCGGAAGAGAAAATTCATAAATAGTGGTAAGAAGAAAGTGTTTTCGTGTTCAGCAATGGCCACTAAAGATACTGTCAGTGTCGGTGATGGCATCGCCGAACCAGGAATCGAACCTGGAGCATCGGCTGAGACTATGCTGGTTACCACTGACAGCTTTGAGGAATATGAACAGGAGATGAGCAGTAGTATAGATGACAAGCATATGAAGGACAGTACGACAAGTACGATTTCAGAAATACAAGAGGAAGTTCAAGACATTCCTGTAACACCTACGCCCACGAGTCCTGTGGATCATAAGAAGGTGGCATCACCCAATGATCCTGAGTTGGTATGTTGCATAACCTCTGTCTTTATACTTAGATAATTTCTTAATAATGTGATTCTCTTGTTCTGGTTTCTAGGATGATATTTCTTATCAGTTTGGTCAGACTAGCTTGGATATTGATCCACTGAGAAGCAAAGCATGGTTAGCACAGAAGAAACATGTCTTTGTCTTAAGTCAAGCTGGCAAACCTATATATTCTAGACATAGCTCTGAAGATAAATTAGTTACTGTTATGGGAGTTATGCAGGCGTTAGTATCATTTGTTCAGGACGGCAATGACATGATAAGATCTGTGCACGCAGGTGATACAAATTTCGTTTTTGTTGTAAAAGGACCACTGATTTTAGTGTCTGTGTCCAAAACTTTGGAAAGCGTACCACAACTCGTATTACAGTTGACGTATGTACATCTTTTTACTTTCTCCAACATATTCTAGCTACAATACTTTTTCAGTATTGTAACTTATTTCCATAAATATTTACAGATATGTATATAACCAGATCCTCTCAGTTTTAACACAGTCACAGTTAACAAGAGTTTATGATCAGAGAAGAAACTTTGATTTGCGAAGGTTATTAACTGGCAGTGAAAGACTGATAGATCACTTGTTGAACTTTATGGATCGAGAGCCAGCATTCTTTCTAGGTGCTGTTAAGTGTCTGCCTCTCATGCCCTCAATGAGGGATTCCATTACGCAAACAATTGTTCAAACTTGTGGTAAAATTAAGGTAAATTGTACTCAAATATATATTCATGCAGATAATTGTATTCTCCTAAAACAAACTTGAAATCCAGCGTGTTTTGGACATAATATAATATGTTGAACATTTTCAGAATCTTGTGTTTGCGATACTTCTAGCTAACAATCAATTGGTAACTTTAGTCAGGATGAAGAAATATTTTATACATCCGGCAGATTTGCACTTAATTCAGAATTTGGTCGATAGTTCGGAATCGTTTAAGAGTGCTGAAAGTTGGACACCAATATGTTTACCAAAGTTTGATTCTAACGGTTTTATGCATGGTCATGTGTCATATCTGGCGGAAGATTGCCAAGCCTGTTTACTGTTGCTCACTGTTGATAGAGATGTATTTTTTACACTCTCTGACGCTAAACAAGTAAGTCTCAAAATAGGACTCTGTATGCACAGCCTTCAAAATATTATTAAAGCTTTTGCATACACTGGATGTACAAGCACTTGTATCTGACTAAAGAAATTACCTGCCTGCAGAAAATTGTGGAAAAGTTGCGCAGAACAAATTGTTTAGAAGCCATAAACGAGTCTATGAACAAAATGTCTGTAACTACTGGTGAAATTGGGTTGCCTGAAATGAGACATGTTTTGTACAAGTGTAGGAGTACAGCGCAATTTTGGAGCCCTGGCTTCCAACCACCCTACACCACCGATGAAGAAGTTGAGAGGTAATTGAAACACTACATTAAAAGAATAGGCATAGGTTTTGAGAATTTTAGAATTAATGACTTTAATTTTAGATTACTTGGATTATACCAGTGTCTACATCATAGACTGCACGCACCTAGTCGACCGTTGAAATTAATATTCCAACAGTTAGATAAGGAAACTATGTTAGCATGGGTAAGTTAATAGTTGAATTCTATTCCAAATTCAGTAGAATTTCATTGACGATGAAAATTCTAATACTATTAGCATGTATACATATAATGTCGATGTGTAACTTTAATTTCAGGTGACCTCCGGATTCGAACTATATGTAACGTTTGAGCCTCTGGTGACAAAACCAGATGCTATAAATTCTGTAAGCAAATTGTTGAAATGGATAAAGAAAGAGGAAGAAAGATTATTTATTTTGAATTCACCGACATTCTAACGTTTATATGAATATAAAACAAAATACTCGTCCAATAATACGATCAGCCTTGTTCGCGCTATCGAGACCGTATTAATATATACAACTTTGATAAAGGCAATTGAACAAATGTACACGTTGTGTGCAACATGTAAAAGGATTAATCAGATGTTAGGGAGGCTTAGAAATGCTAGAACTATACTATAACAGAGCTCAGTCCTCTTTAATTGGCAACAGCATCATACAAATAGGTAATACACAAGTGTTGAATTGAATAACTCAGAATCTGTATTTAAAAGGCAGAAATATTTATACCGTATTTTCGAAGTTTCATCAACAAATAGATAATTTTTATGGAAGAAAATTTTTTTTGTGGAATTGCCATTAGAATATGTTATGTACGCACGTACATCGTACTTTGCTCACTATTTATAATTAGGAGCTCAGATTTTTAACCAGGCGAATCGTGTACTTTTATCTGCGCCTTTTGCTGAAGTTGCGCTTACACATTCCACAATTGTGTACATCGCTGAAGTCAAAGGCGCAGAAGGAGGAATCAACTTTGCTTCAGGAATTCGAGCCCTATTTATTATCGTCATACATAAATTACAATGGAACGTATAAAGATGTAAATATTACAAAACGTCATGGATGCAATGAAAAACAATTGTATTTCTCGACAGGCTATGATATTTTC
Organism: Calameuta pygmaea; assembly: GCA_031762395.1. Lineage (NCBI taxonomy): Eukaryota > Metazoa > Arthropoda > Insecta > Hymenoptera > Cephidae > Calameuta > Calameuta pygmaea. Next base: position 968,001 of record JASANN010000310.1, on the reverse strand, counting down.
AAAGTATTTTATTATGAGCATCTTAAAAGTACTTCTATTGTGTTGAAAATCTGTATTTGAAATGTAAAAATGTTTTGTGTGTGTGTGTGTGTGTGTCTGGGAAATTTAAATAAGAAGTTTCTTCGCTTGCTATCGTAAGATAAGTAAATGTGAAACGGATTTTCAATACAATGCTAGTATTTATAATGCTAAAATTGTTATAGTGTATCCTTCCTGGGTTAACGCACTAATTCAAGAAGATAATGATAGTCATTGCATTATCCGGAGTCCATGTTCATACTCATTCACGCAGTGTACGGGTATGCTACTAAGTAGCATTTATATTAATAAATATGATTTTAATATTTGTATGTAATAATCATTTGCATCATTGCAATACTGTCACCTGAAATTTGCAGATGCGACAAGTAATTCTCATACAATTTTTATTTTTTCTTAATACAATTTACATTAAACGGAAAAATTCTGGAATACGATTTCCAGGGTCAATATAATTGAATACAGTGTTTAATGCCGCGCTCTGTCACGATCTCGTCTTCGATCACGATCTCTGTCGCGGTCATCTCTACGATGTCGATCTTTATCCCTGTCTTTGTCTTTGTGGGAGGACGAATGTATTTTTGGTGATTTACTACGTTTCCTTTCTCGCCTGTCTCTGTCACGATCTCGGCTTCTAGATCTTTGCTTTTCTCTGTCGGATTTCTTTTCGGAGCGAGAATGTCTCTTTTCACGGTCTCTGTGACGTTCCCTTTCCCTTTCATAATCATCAGGTCTTTTACGTATATCCTCTTTAATTTCTGAGATTTCTTCATCTTCTGAGGACTCCATTCCCTCATCCATATCATCCTCCAATGCTGAGACTTTAGCTTCTAAAAGTATAAGAATTACATTTGAATATTTGTATTATTACATTTAATTTCAAAAGGGATTTTATAATAGTTATCTTTCATTGTGCAAACATTTACCTAATTCATTATTTTCTTCTAAAACATGCCGCTTTTGTATCCTTGGTAATATCACGTCACATGATCTTTCTTCTCTTAGAAGTTCATCGATGAACTCATCCATGTGAACCAATTCAAATTGACCTTGTTTATTTTGCCTTCTTAGTTTTCTATTGTCATTAAACAATGGTTCCAGGTATTTGTAACAATCCAATGACGTTCCTGTTAGTCTCATGTACAATGCTCCGAGTGCTCTGACATACTTAAATTCCTCATTCTTTATGAATTCCACTATGATGTCTTTTTCAGGTTGAATTTGTAACATCTTTAGTATAAGACAAAGGAATGGTGTTGGTTTTACATTACCTCCAAATACGCCTCCAATGAATCTGTACATAAATACAGAAATATATGATAATATATAATTTTGACGTTGTCTTCTATAGGTTATTTTTCAGCATGGAAAATCTTTAATTAATCACTAAATTTGAATTACACAGGGTAAGGAAAGATGAGTAATACACTAATAGCCATGTTCTTTACTTTATTAATATTATTTTCAAGTTATTGTGTTTCTAGAATAGATAATAAAAATTAATAGAAAATAAATGTTTTGGAACAATGTCCAAGTATAACTATGCGAACCTCAATTCCATGGCTTTGTCGACGAGGAGCTCTGCCGTTAATGCAAAACATTCTTCTTTCCAATATTTCGAATCGTATATACGAGATCTTATGATTTTTTCCACTAAATACTGTGGATTTGTCCCGCGAATAGACTTAGCGTCTTTTACCGTGCGGTTCGCCATTTCTGAGATCGCCGAAACTGAAGGCAAAATGTAGGAATCTACTTAACCAGCAAATGCTGGCCAACGTAATAAACTGCTAACTAGGGATGAAAATAAAAAATGTACATTTATACATGTAAATTATAATACAGCTTCAAATTATCAGGAAAGAACATTTTTATACTAATAATGTTTTTTAAACAAACTCTTTTCACATTTTCTTATTAACAAATATTATTTGTAATTTCTAAAGGTCACTGATTTAATTTTCGATTTGTAATCACAGTATAAACTCGGGCGCAAGAAGAAAGTCGAAAAAGTCCAGATAAACGTAAGGAAAATGTTAATCATTCTCCTACTTTCAGCTCAACAACAGATTTTGCGTTGGAGCGTCGCAAAAAATGCAGCACACGCACATTTCTCAAATTTCTAGATCGCTGAGCACATTCGTATGTATATATGTCAATCCTCACGAGGAATACGTGCGAGATTTTATATCAGAACATCCGTCCTAATTTATAATTATCTCCATACACAATAAGAATATCCTTTCTCCCGCGTCTGTGCACAGACAGCAATTAGTTCGTATACATTTAACATGACGTTAATCCAATAAAAAAATTGCATTACATTACAGAAAAAATGTAACGATATATCATAAGCAAACTGAATAACTTTTTAAGACAATGTGAACACTGAAAAAAAGCGCTATTTCTTGGAAGAGAAAACAACTATGTGTGCAAATAATTTAATGATTGCTTCTCATCCACAATTGGTTACAAAAGTAAAAAAAAAGGTAATGACACCCATGACATACGTAAAGAGAAACCAGAAAACTGATAGAAGCCTAAAATAAGAAGTAGCATCACTGTGGAATCTTTTAACCATCTATATGTGGCTTTGGAATATTTTAACTATCTATGCATTCCCAGCAGTGTTGCTATGTATGTATGTACAGTATCATACTGGTATAGTCGTTACAGACTGTTAACTAGTGTCGCTGTCTAAGCCGGAGTCCGACGACGTGTATTATAATAAACATAGCATCCCTACTCCGATTCCCTTGCCTTTCCCTGGCAAGTTACTTTGAGGCCCACAAGGCCCCATTCAGTAGACTGTCTCACCTGGCAACCTTACCTCACCCGGGCAGCCATCTTGATATTGCCGTGCTTTAAGTGCCCTCCTTAAAGTGCATATTCTGTTAAGAAAACAACGCGCACTGTTTTGCCATAGATTGTACAGAATAATGTGCTTGGTGCACTAGGCTGTAGTTTCAGTGCATCGCGAGGACAAACCAGAACCGATCGTGACGCGCAAAGTTCGCAGCTATACCAGTGGATTTTAATTATTATAATTAATAGAGTTATATTTCTCTGGGCTAAACAAAGTTTCCGCTTGATTATTAAAAGCGTTTTGATATTTTTGATTACCTCCGTCATAATCTGACCTCAGTGAAACGGATCGACTTGTTGCATTATACTGGGAGTTTTCGTTGTTTCATTGTTTACGGGAATTTTGAAATACAGAATATTATGACATGTTAGAAAGTTTGTGGTGAATTTTTGAGTGATGATGAATTTGGTTGGGAAGCGATGATATTTTCTTGTGAATGAAGATCTGTTGATCTCTCTACTACAGTGTTCTTGTGCATGCCATATGTCAGTGCTCAAATAAATGTTATGATATATTTAGTTGAGTGAAATTATTTGGAAATATATCATACCTGTGAAGATTTTGTGATTCGTAAGGAGTTGGGAGATGCCAAGGGAGACTCGTTGATTAAATACAAAAGGATCCTAAGGTGAGCATATCTTGTGATAAATAAGGTATACCGGATGTTTCGTATATTAATTAAGGATATGTAATTAACTCTGCGTTGCATCAGGTTTGTGAAGGCATCGTTCTTTATAATGAAACGAAACGCGTGAACTTCGCAATCGCCACATCGACGCAATATATGAATGTTATGATTTCGGGAAAGTGTTAAATTATAGTCTCAACATTCCTTTTACTTCCGTTTTGGAGAGGCCCGAGACCAAACAAAAAAATATATATAGTTCTTTATACGAAACACAGCTTTTGGATTAAAAGCTAATTTCATATTATTTCGTTGTCTGATGAGAAATCGAGGAATTTTATCAGACAATAAAATTTCGCCATAATCCTTGAATAACAACTGCTATACAGCGTGAAAACGTCGTTCTGTTTCTTAGCTCTTTGAACTCAAGCAAGATGGGGTCAAAAATTGAGTACGTCGAGTCGTCCCACATGTATGCGACTAATTACATACGTAATTCAAAAGCTATTGGAGTCCTATGGGGAATTTTCACCATATGTTACGCCATAATTGGCGTAGTAGCTTTCGTCACTCCAGAATGGTTAGGAGACTTGGAGCATGAAAATCCTGGAAGGTTTGGACTTTGGACGCGATGCAGTTACGGTGGAAATGGTAAAGTATTAAAGCAGATTGATAAAAAAAAAAACAAGATATTGTAAAGATATATTACGATATCTTTATTCATTAAGAATTATGCTTTTATCGAAAAATATCTTTTCCAGGTGAACTCGGAGAGGAATGCATAGGTCGTCTGGACGATCTATCCACTATTGCCAGTATTCCTTTCAGAGCAAGTACCATTCTAGTAGGTGTGGCAGTTATTATAGCTTTGCTGGCCATTTGTGCGATGTTGTTATTCTTTTTCTGTCAGAGCACAACAGTATTTTACATATGCGCCTGGATGCAAGTAATATCCGGTAAGAATTTAAATAATTTCTCATTTCACTATCTATGACTGTAATAGCAATTTTAAATCAAGAACAAAGAGACAGCTGGGTCTGTAAATGTAGGAAAACCAACGAAAGTGTATATAACTATTCACACAAGAACCCAAGATGCATTGGTGCACTCGTGCTAAGGTAAAGAGCGTAAAACATGGTTTTAGAAAGTACATCGTACCCGAGTAACGTCACAGTCCATTACAAGCTGTAATTCCGTAACGCTTTATCGTCACAACATAATTGCAAATTGCGTTGATGTACAGGAAATGATGCAACCTCTCCATTTAGCATGCTCCCATTGTCGTTAATATCGTGTCAGTAAATCTGACAATGACACAAATGACTCTCTTCTTTCATTAAACGTTTTTTTTTCTTTTTTTTCTTTCATTCAGCACCATCGCTTATCCAGTGACAAACATGAGGTCAGGTTTCTACAGCAGAAACTTTAGACTATTCTCTCTCCGTATCGCATTAATACTTGTTTAATTATAATCATGACGATCTTCAACGTAACAGCGGCCATTATTTTTCGAGAATCCTATGTCATACGCACTCATATTGTATAGTCAACCAATACGCTTTTTCCATCGACTGATTCCGCAACAATGAATTAAGTGAGACAGAGACCATTAAGAATCACGTACAGCCGTGGTTTTCAAGTCAAAGACCGAGACGATTATTTCTCAAGTATCATTTTATACACGGAACCGCATATAACAATTTTATGCATAGGGTGCACTGAATCGAGTAATACCAATACCTGTTATATATATAACAGGATGCGTCCATTTTCGAATATTGTTATTGAGAATTATTCAATTATAATTAAATGCCGCCAGTCTGAAATTTTTAAAATTATAATTGAACTTTGCAAGACATATTAAGTCATAAAAATGATATTTTGGGAAACAACCTGTATACTTATCCTACTTGACCTACTTGGTTATTTGCGGACAGCCAATTCCTTAGAAATGACTCGGAAACAAGTTCGCAACTGGAAGATGACTTATGACTGTCGCGCTGTGTGTACCTACCTTTAAGATAGTATCGTTGGGTATTTACAGGACTCTATATATGCCGTAGGAACGATATGTGGAATAGACCGTTATAATGTATAAGACCCTGCAAGTTACCGTTGGCTAACGCTTTTATTAGTAACTACGACAGTCTTGAGATGCTTTATTTAAAAATATTATCATCCTTTTGATTTCTGCTGAATAAATGATCGAAGCATCGGTATAGAATTTTCTAAGAATCTTTGTAATCTCGGTATTGGTTTTTTTTTTTCTTAATACTGCCAGTATAACTGTATCTTGTATATCTATCACTATTAACCACCAAGATGTTTTTTTTAGGTCTGTTAGATATTTTACCGTTTATTAATCAACTGTAGAAAATTACAAGAAAAATTCCTGTGGCACTGTACCTCTACGTACTAACTGTCTATGGTACCGTTGAACATGTTATGGCGCACTGTCGTGGTTGGTTTGAGCCAAGACTAATTATTCTCTGTGTAACCCGAGTGCAAATTGCATTGTAACTTTTTTTGAAAATTTGCAAACTTTCCACGGTTGTCACGTGACTGTGTCAACTACTGAAAAAACATCTTACTTTTCTGCGCTTTTTTGATATGCCTTCGGTACGTTGCTTAAAAATAATGTAATCAAGAAGCATATATAAAAATGTCATTTTCTGTTGATAATATTTATCACCGGTCAGACATTTATTTATTTAATTTAGGTGTTTTGAGTCGATCGCTAATCAAGTGAAAAGTATCGAATCGCCAATCTTCATGACTTCGCTGAATTCAGTCTAGCATGTCGTTTCTACGCAGACAGTGAAAGCTGGCGGTTGAATTGTGAAGATCGGAATCTAAGTCTCAATGCGAAGCTAAAACGTTTTGCTACAGGATGAGGCGTTACGCTTTATCACCGATTGGAAGCGAGGAGGAGACTTTGATTTCAACCTTTCTCTCATCCGGACCATCTCTCTCGAATGGACCTCTGTCTTTTCGATCTTCGCGATCTTTGAATGAACTTACGTGATATTTAAATGCCGATTTAATCCTCGCTGCCAACTCTATCTCTAAAAGAAGCCTTTACCTATTTAATGTCTTGGAAATATGAGAATCGTCAAGTGATTATCAAACGTTGAAAACATTTCCGTAAATTTCGACATATTATATAGAAATCGTCTTCCTGGGTTTTATATATGCTTTATCGTAATGTCCACCTGTATGCCGGTGCTGTAAACGAGGAGCCACTCTTTGAGAAATAATATCCTGAGTTCCTTTCACTACCAACCTCGCCTTGCCTCCACAGGACAAACTGGTATCCCGCCTATCTAAATACCTGAAAGCGTTATGCATTTTTACATGTTTCTTACTGCCAGGAGATATATCATAACTTTCTGAAAAACCAAAAAACCGTGAGCTCTGGGAAGAAGGAATTTATTAAATTTAGCTTGAAAGTTTTATAAGATTTTCTTTTTTAAGGATTTTACTGAACTAAGTAGAACATGTAAGAATAAGGAAGTGTGGAGATACTACAGATCTTCAGTCAGCCAACTATATGCTTTGGTGAATTAGCGTTTTTTTAAACCGACCTCGATGGTACATTTTCTTGGATGGTTAAGCAGTTATTCCATTGTTACATACCTATCGACGCACTTAGTGTAAGAGAATAAGGATTCTTAGGAATTAGTCATGCATTTCTTATTTTATACATTTAATTTGATAATTTAAAACATTATTGTTGTTCCAGCTATATGTATGGCGATTGGAGTCTGTGTTTATCCACTTGGATGGGATTCGCCATTGATCCGTGGAGTCTGCGGCGCTTCGGCATCCAGGTAACGAAATTTTTCATTGACAGTTTCTTTAACGAATTTTTTGCTTTTGTCTTTTCAATGGAAAAAGTGTTGGATATGGCTATTAAAAATATATATAATTTCTCTATCGTCCTATATAAATGTCCTTTGAACAGTGTTTGTAACGACTTTTTATATTTTCTTAATAACAGATACAATCCTGGTGCCTGTGCCGTAAGGTGGGCCATACCACTGGCTGCTATTGCTGCACTGGATGCTGCGACCTTGGCAGCCCTTGCTTTCATCTTGGCCTCAAGACACGTGAGACTTCAAGCAGAGCCTTTCAACAACGGGTCCTTGTACAAAGGTAATGCTATATTTACGTTTATTTATATCACGATTTGATCCGATACCGACAGCCTGAATATCTGGACCACTTGATGGTTCAAGATACTTGATTGAAGATAATATTGTTTAATGTTTTATGTGCTTATCTTCATCTTTTTTTTTTCAGGAGAAGTAAATCCCGGTTATGTTAACGAAGCTCAGAGCGTTGCTGGATCCAGGAAATCTTTATCCTTGAGACCAGTTCTTTTGGTAGCCCCACCGGAACAGGACCGCTACAGTGAACTCTCCAGAGCTAAGTCCCACTCTCACCATAGTCTTTATTCTCCAGCGCCGTCACATCCGGTTCACACGATGTCAACAAACACTTTAAGTCATTCTCAGCATAATTTTCAACTTTGATTTTATTGACTGAAGCAGATGGACGTCGCGATTTAACAGTTTCGGCTCCAGTTAATAAGTCATATCGGTGCCTTTATGCATTTTCATACGAGCTGCTGACTGACGATCGGTTCCGCTCGTTAAGTTGATTGATCGTTTATATGATGTATTGGATTGATCTTTATTGTTTCACATTGGTGAGTTATCAAATGATTTTGGCGCAGTCGTATGCCGTGCCTTTACTCGAAATTCGTATATATATAATAGTCTTTTCATGAACAAATTTTCAAGGGGCCATCTTGCTATAACGTTCAGTGTAAAAGAATCCCCTGGACCTTAGATTTTACTCGTAGATTGACTAATACCAATAGCTACGTGTTATCTTATGTATGCTAATGAACATTACCAGTTAGTTTAATTGTGCGAATGACAGGCAATAATTTTTATAAACATTCAAACCGTATACTTAGAATTGCGTTTAGTTTTTAAATGCAAAAGTGGAGTATACATAACGTGTTATGTATGCTATATAGTATATATATAATTTCAATACTTATTTAAATAATATACTCGAGTACGTATCTAATGCTACTGGTCAGTTATTAGTAACAATGACAGTTAAGACTCCTAATCTTTGTAACATGATTTTATATACCGAGCAATGAGAAATACAGAAATCAAATGATTACAAATTCAATGATTATTTATAATGTGTTACTTACCTTTAATATTGTTAAAAAAATTCAACGATCACAAGAAAAGTTTCAATGAAGCCACAATGATTTGTAACTAAATAGAATTATGTTCTAGGAAGAATTACGTAGTAAAAAGAGAAATTCGTTTGACAATAATTGCTTATCAAAAATATCATCATTCATTTTGATGATTGTAGAACTTACTGAAGATGAGATATTGCAAAATTGTATTGTTCTTTAATTAAGTGCTAATGAATCTTCACGTGGATTGTGGAACTGTGACTTTCTTGGCGTGCATTCAAAGTTTTCAAATGTAAATTCTGTAATGTTCACACTTGCGTGTTGTAAAGTGTAAGTAAGAAACTTTGATTCTAATAAGTAGGCAATTTTTGCGACGCATCGCACGTGTTAAAATAACAATCGTCGTATGCAATACTGGGAATCGACTTACTTTTGCATTGCGAAATTTTACTACGCCTTGAATTACGAGAAACGTTTCAATGCAAGTACAATATTTGCATCAAATCAAGCCGCAAATTCTATTTACCATGCAGGGTAATTGTGATTTAACTTCTTTCGAAAGTGAAACGATTGCATAATTACATAAGGCAATACATAGAAAAATGTTATTATCAAATACTAGTTTTGAAATGAGCGCTATCGAGATGCAGCTAATGAGTTGTATGGAAATGTTGTACTGGAAAAGTTAGCTTTTTTGTTACAGTTTCTTAGATTTCCGCCAAGAAACACATGTGCTCATGATCATTTCAAAATTACATCGAGCTCAAATTGCAAATTTGCAACTTCAAGATATTTTGGTACATGACTTTTTCATTAAAAGAGTGAAGGGTCAAAGAATTCGTACTCTAATGTGTAACAAATGCACACGTAACATTTTGACTAGTATATTTAATGATATGATACAGTACAATTTGATTATCAGTTATTTTATACTTATTTACTCGAATGGCTGTCAGCTGAGGTAAACGCAAGTCAACAAAATCATTGACAAAAAGATACTCGCCAAATTCACCTATATTCGCTCGCAAAAGCAATTGTATCGTATAATATCGTTTATCACAATGACAAACAAGAAATTTTACATTTGGTGATAATTTGTGCCAACGAATTTAATGACCCACGAAAACTTCACATTGTGACAATGCTTTTAGTACAGGACTATTCTATTGAAATTATTAGCATAAATAACAAATTCTGTACTTTTGGCGATCAGCATCAAGAATACTCGAATTGTACCATTGAAATATTTCATTTATCGACTTTTCTCAAAATTACTCAACATGAAAATTTCCTAGCAATTCACTAGGAATCATCCGAATGACGTTATCGTCTTAAAATAGTCACGGAACTCGAGCCTGTCGTAAAGGAGTATACAATTTTCCATATGCTTCCAGAAATGTAGAGATGATTCCGCGCTTGATGATAAATTCACACAGGGTGCTCGCAGCAGTCATAAATTTACAGCATGGTAACGTAAAGCCACAATTACCATTGGTAAACAAACATTATTAGTGAGCAGTAAACGAATGCTCAGCTTCTGCAGAATAAAAAATACGTAAGACACCAAGTTCATTCGCCAAAGAAGACACAGAATTGTCACCTCCTGCACTTCACAGTGCTTAATCCTATAATAAATACCTTTGAACGTAGACGTCAACCTACCAACTAGAACTGTCCATCTTGTATAACACATTTTACAACGAATCTAAGAAAGCCTGAATAAAAGACACCGCTTTATTAAGGTTTCCACTGACTGTATGTATGTACATCTGTACGTTATTCTCTTAGAGTGCCGCCGCCTACAAACCAATACATTAAGCGCCGAAGAAAAAAATGGAAAAAAGCAGATACCGAGGATAATGTAAGTTCAGTAGCTAATGAATTCGACCTTCCATCTGTTTAATGAGTTCGTTTAGCTTACGGAAACAGGACTTTTATCGGTATCGTTTATTCCATGCGTAACGTTCGTATTCCCGCGAAACTCCGGCATTAAAATAGTACGACGAATATAGCCTGAGCTCAACCGGCAGAAAAATCAACCGGCGTCGCTATTAAACCGCGAGTGTTTATAGTGCATTAATTAGTTCGGGATGAGAAAAGGGACAAAAACGTTTACAACGTTGTAAATGCACGAGACTATCCCGTCAGCCGTCCATACTTGGATTTGCCTTTGCGACAAGCGGCTAACTCGTCTTCCTTCATTTTCATTTATCTCTCTCTTCCGTTTCACGTCATTACACGTACACGATGGTCCGCCTATGACACTCTTCGGAAGCGTTTATAGCTTTATTACGTCGGCATTCCGTTTGCCAGTCCCTTCTTCTTTACATCCGTCGCGAATTCTGCGACTTTTGCATACAACGATTCTATCGTGCTGACTCTCGTAAGTGAATCGCGAATTCCATCCTCGCGATTTGGTTAATTGCTCATTTAAATTTCTCTCCTCCATTTGTTGCACCCTCTGTTGCATTTTGCAAGAGAATATTATGACAGTAGCATAGATCGAATGCCTCTGAGTATCTTTCGCGCGGATATTCATTTTTAAAATAATTTAATTAACTACAAGTTAACTTATCGTTATCCTAAAGACAATTTACAACGCTACTGACGATCGCATTCTTAGCGATAATACGATCCATCGTAATCCATAGATTTCTTAGGTCTCTTTATTCAGAATAATGCCGCAGGGTTGTACCACGCCAGTGTTCGCCAATTTTGGCCTCTTTGCGGTCCTCTTATTTTCGTCCTTTTTAAGGAGCTCCTCTATGGAGTAAGGATTTCTTTTCCTCTGAGGCTGTGCCTGCTCATTATCTTGCCCTGGCTCGTTCGTCAAGTTCTGATCGCTTCCAGCTTCAAGAATTCTTTGCGATACAGACTTCTGACTCGCAGTACCTTCCACGCTGGATGGACTCTGCCGTGAATTTTCAAAATTCACTGCGGAATTCGGTGTCCCATGCCTGACAAAAGCACTCCGATCGCTACCGATTTTCTGTCCCAATTCCAGGATAATCGGTGAGTTTTGAAAAGACTTGTAATTTCCTTGGGACTCGGTATTCTCATCCAGATCGCTCTTATCCAACGAATCGTCACTTCCGGCCATTGAACTGGAACTTGACTTGAGGTCGACTTGATTTTGATTCCCTTGTTGCTCGGAAAGACGTTCGGCATCCAAAGATCTGAAAGGAATAATTTTTAATTGATTAATTTAATAACCAGCCAAGGATGTATTTCTTGACGTAAACACTTCATCGTGATAAAACTTTTCCTCGTCCTTGATCCTGATGTGTTAATATGATAATTAGTAGACAATTAGCTCTGCTTCCTCGGTAGAATGTTGATTATGCACTTACGTGAATGACTGCATTCCGTGATGCAAGTGCAAAGTCGTCGCTTGATACAAAGATGAGTAAAAACTTGGATTCCAAGTTGGTGTACTGGTGCCACCGGAAGTTGTCGAAATATGCAAGGGTCCCAATGCTCCTGGATAGAATAATTGATAATCCGTTCTCATCAAGGCATCTGTACAGCAATACAAAAAAAAAACAGAAGCATAATGTAGAATCAACCTGAGCGAAGCATAGATTTTTCAAAACGATATTAAAAGTCAGTCAAACGTCCGGCAATAAACGCTGCATGCAAATTGGACGTGATCCGGCAACGAGAAGCACTTTCGTTCAGCAGAATTATTGCTCAGTCAAATTGGGTAGATCACGCCAGGCTTCAAGAAATCATTTAAATTTTTTTAGGATTCGACCGCTTCGCGTGCCGCGTTCAGCGATCGCTGACGAGTTAATCTTGAACCGGGATACGCCAATTTCTTTGATAGATAATAAAAAGACTAAAATAAGATTTGATTGGGGACATTTGTATAAAAAATTATTTGATCAACCACAATTATACCTATACATATAAGAAAGAAGACTGAAGTGATTTTTTTTGTAAAACAATTTATTTTTCCAAATTACCTCTGGCTCCCACAATGGTAGGTATCTGGCTCTGATAACCGCTCGAAGTGCTACCCTCGATAGCAGGGTGCTCCGTATGTAATCCACCCCCCCTAAGAATCCTGTTGACCGACGATACCGACGGCAAGCTCTGTGGATCGCAAGCTCCCTGCCGTGCAAGTTGCTCACGTATTTCCCAAGCGAACATGGTAGGCTGCTCCTGCTTCATACGTAGAATCTTCTTGACGACCGTCGGCGTAGCTACTTGCTGCAACAGCAAAGCTCGCGGGTTATTCTAAAACGTAAAATCAAAATATTCACTCATGAGAAATCACGTGGAAGAATATGTGGAATTAACGATGCCATTAATCGTACGAGCAGTTGTCTTCGCGATATTTCAAATATTGACAGCCACGGGTACGATCTTAACCTACGATAACGTCGCTCTAACCTAATCTCATATTCAATGATCATTGATCATCGTATTATCCAGATTATAATATGCGTCTATAAGACTCATTAATGTCACGATACTTCTGTTGAAAAAAAAAGTGAACAAACGAATCTAGCAGTTTCGGTATACCACGAGGCTACCGTGTGCAAAGTAAATGAACGGTTAGCTCAAGTATCCGTCATGTTCAACGGCTCCTCGATATCGTTACTCGAAGGCCCCCAGACCCTTTGCGTTCGCAAAACATTAGCGCGATGCTCTGTCGGTCGGTGGGTCGCACGACAAAATACACATGCCGTCCACAGGTGAAGTAGTGAACAATCAGATAGCAAAGGTTCAGTACTTTATTTCAGTTTAGCCAGGGCTTAGGAGCGTCATCTGCTTGCCCGGCAAGCAGAGGTTCTCAATTCGTTAAATTTGAATTGCTAATTAATGTTAATGCACCGAATAATTTTATGTTAAGTCAATGGAAATGTTATTCCTTCGGACAGATTTAAAGATCGGAGATTTACACGAGTAGCACCGATTGCCAGCAGGGGATACAGAGATTTCTACGGGGATGTCAACCGGAAAAATATTTTGACCTATTAATCCGTCACATATGAATAATCATATATAGATGTTCGACTGCTGACATAGACCGCCAGCTATATACATATATATGTATACTAAATGTATAAATATTAGCCAGTGCAAGGATTAACTACCGATTCTTACCTCCTTAGTGCCTGTTACAAAAATTCCAACTGTGACTATACATATTTTTTGAAATATTTAAATAAGCCCCCCCCCCCCCCCCAGAATATAATATCAAAAAGATCAAAATCGGTATGATCATCCGGTATACCCATTTTTTGTAACAATAAAAGATCGGGTTCGATCCGAAGTATCGTTCGAGTACCACTGGCAACCCTACGTTTAGTATTTCGCCCAAGGGTCGCGAGGTACCTAATAGTTGTAGAGGGTTAGACATTGCGTGCACTTGGGAGCATCTCAGATTCTAATCTGACACTTCCGTCGTGGCGACAATTACGCGCAGCCTTGTCTGTCCTAATACTGTTCCCTCTTGGACTTATATTAAAAAAAAATAAAACAAGGGCAACTGTGTCAGCGTGGCAGTGCGTGAGCGTGTGTAGCCATGGGTCAGGAAATTGGCCGGTGGGACAAACGGGCATCTGGCGCTAAACGTTAGATAACCCGAACTGCTGAACAGGTTGACCAACTTCGTAATTATCTTTTGAGTGTCATCGGTAGCGTGGTAACTGACGATAGGGAACTAGATACGAGTGGCACCTTTTTTTTAACTACTAACTCAAATTCGCTTTACGTGCCCGAAACACGAAGCACTTATCCACATATGGATGAATTATACGTATACGTATACACACACACACATATATATATATATATAATATATAATATATCTATCGTATACATTTGTCTCCGAGGAATAATCGATATTTGATAAATATGTATAATTTAGGATTAGTATATACAGTAAGTATCGATCGGAACATATAGATACTAATTGATACCTACTATCGAACCAACTGTAATAATGCAAACTTTTACTGTTTACCCGAACTTGTTTGCATTTTCTAGTGCGAACGAACGACGTGACGCTAAATCATGCATTGAAAAAGTAAATATACTGACTACCAGCGACCGTTTAAACACTCCACTGCCAAGAGGCGTAGATCCTAATTGCCAGATAACCAGGAAATATGCGATGGGTGACTTTGAAACGTGGGAAAGGCGAATGCTCTCCGTGCCGTGATAATCAATAGTCTTTAAAAGTATTGTACCAAAGTGGAGCAAACAGGACGTACAAGTAAATTTTCACTTAAGATTTCATATACTATATTTAAAGGACGTCCTATTAGCAAGTTCATAGGGACAGATTCCTTGGAAACGTACCGGCGTACGCGACGTTTTAATACAGTGGTGTCAAGATGTGCATTTTTCATGAGACAATTTTCAGTGTCGTGCCGCTATCTCATTATAGGCTGCATGTCGCGGAATGCACACGTGGAGATAATTATGGAACTGCGGGACGTTGTTTTGACAATTCTCAATCGGATACAATACGAAACACGTGTAGATCATTGATAAATCTGTTACTAATGTGCGAATAAATTGTGACATTGTTTTATGCTCAATTGTATTCAGTTGAACTTATATATATATATATACACATATATATAAACTTGTCAAAGTGTAGTTAGGAGGACGTGCGGCGTTCAAAATGGCAAGCGAATGTGTTTTAAAAAAAAAATTAAACCTTGGGACATGTGGCGTTCTAATTCTAACCTACTGTAACCTGTCGTGGCCATTTCTTAGCCCATCACAATTTCGTCTGTCACGCATCAGAATTTTTTTCGAAAATCCGGTGTGTGTGCCGCTTTACGGTCCTGACAGTATACCTTAAGTATGTAAATTTTATCAGGACTGTCCTGCTAAGCACCAACTGTCCTCGGAACTGCCAATACCTTACAATACAACCGGCAAAAAGTCCTAAAAACTGCCCTTCTTAAAAAATATATCTTTATGTAAATGTCACACTCGCGGCGAAGCTTCCTAGTCAAAATTGCGCGAACCACTTCGATTACGACTGGCCCCGTGATATAATTAATAGTTACTTTTATACGGGCTATCGTGAAGTCATTTTTCCGAGGTGCTTAGAGTCAGCAAGTCGGTGTCACTTATGATCGTATTTTTTAACACGCATACCAACCTACGTTCCTAAGAGTGTCATTTTATACATTGCCCGTGGTACTGCAGTAAAATACATACTGTCTTTGACCCAGCCGTATATTCTACAGGCTTGCAGGAGGTAAGCGAGTGTTGGGACAAAAAGAATCCGTTTATGGCGTCGGAAGATAAAATAACGTTGGTAAGAGCGATCGGGTAAGTTTTCAAACGAAAAATTAGAACGACGAAAGTAAGACGATTTTTGATGCTCCGTATCCTTGGGCGAAGAGGTCTGAAATACATGTCTTTGAGAACACAATGCGCCCTATGACTTGACGAGTTTCGAAGAAGGAGAAGATCGCATCCTCTAGATTTCTAGGGGAACTTTCTTTAATAACAGGTTGACCTCGAGAGTGGCGATTTACTGTTTTGACAGGTCACACTCACCTTTGGTGATTCGGCAGGAAAAGTCGTTGTCTTATAATGGAAAATTGTGGAAAAAGAAAGAAAAATTTTTTATATTTTAGGATACGACGCTCGCTTCGAGAACGATCAGCGAGTTAATGCTGCCAGGCAATTAAAGGGTTGGTCTTCTCGCTATTACCTAATTATCGGTGTAACTTTTAATTTCGAAAGCAGCCACTAAAGTCTCTGCGAGCGCCAAGTTCTAATCTAATCTTAGATCTTTTTAAAACCTTTTTAATTAGTTGATCCCAAGCCAGACACGTACTGCGGGCATGTTAGATCATTGAAAAATAAATAATCGAGGTGCGGGAAAGTTCGAAGTGAATATACGCAGGCGAAGATTTTCTTATCACAAATGTTCAGGGAGTCCAATGAAATTGCGTTAACGTCTTGTTGTACACGGGTTTCAACAAAGTACTACCTATATATACATATACACTTACATATACGTATATATTCACATCCCATATGCAGAGTTAAGCGAGTTTCCTCATTCTCAAACGCATGGGATCCGCCATTTTGATGGGAACGCGTTATTAAAATAAATTCATTAAGTTCGAACGCAAGAAAGGCGACGTATACGAGCCGCGGTAAGAAACTCTCGGACGTACCGTATAATTATATTGTCATTAGTAGCATCATACGTAACATTGCACGCGTGTGGTACAGTACAGTCAGTACCTTTAAGTCGTCCTGACTCCAGCAACGAGGCTGGCATTACTCGCGCAAGTTTGCCGTACTGAGTGATTAAAAATTATTCCGTAGGAAGGAGTACGCCCCGCGCATATACCTGCTGTATACAAGATTCGCCACGGTAAACTAACGATAGAGGTAGTACCTCTAATTCACGTAGAATCGAATTTTAATGGCAGCACCGTACGCAGGCGGACAGTATCGTTTCTCCGATACGATACAAAAGCAAAACAAGGAAACATGATACAGGAACAAAAAATCACCTATGAATATACTTATCGTCACTGGCTGTATGAGCGACTCTCGTAATGGACTCTAGTAAACTAATCAGAATAGACAGGTAGTCCCTGCACAGTGCAGACGAAGTCGATTACCCGAAGTAGCGTAACGTTTATTAATTTAATACCCAGGATTCCCAAGGCGTCGCGACGACCAATCAGCAAGAAACCGTGCAAAGCCATGAAGTTATGCAAATGTGCGCTGCAAGGCGTTTGGACAATTGCTGAAGTAGCCAACGTGCGAGCCTTACTTAAAATCACATCAGCAACGAAGATATACGCATTCGAAGTTGCAGATTCCTTGGGCTTTTTGAAACTATCGAAACTTTGTATCATTAATGTAATAAAGGAGCATAAAGGATTTAAGCCTTTGGGGCATCGAACTTGCCATCCATGAGTACGATTTGCCCTCGTGAGAATAATTGGCTATGTAATAGGGACACGATTCCTGGGGTTGGCGTAAAAAGAGCCGTGCGTTCCATTCGAACGGATTCCCTCATTACAGTATCTACAGTGAAGAGTTCGTTAACGCCGCTTGAAAATCTCTAAAGGATAAAAACAAAACTCGTCGATCCAGCTTCGTTATGGCGTGGAGGAACCCTGGTCCGAGTGTCAGTCGTTCCAGGACGGGACGAAGATTGTCACTGACTAAATATGTAGATTATATCGGTACTATAAATTATTAGCATGCGTATAGGCTAATAGCGTCGCCGCCTTCGTTTATTCTCTCGACTTTTACTTCTGTTGTATTATATTACGTGATTCAAACTGACAAAACCGTATCTTCCTCTATATGTATGTATATATATATATATATACACACGCATATATATCGTATACTAAGGAAAGTACCTCTTTACCTTAGTCTTGCTGCCACCGATGCTACCAGGCCTGATACTTCCGGTCTCATAAAATCTTGTCAGTATCTTCGAGACGCAGCCGTGCGAGACGAGGAGCTGTCGAGAAATGTCACAGGGTCTCACACCGACCAAAGCCAGTTGTACGATTCTCTGTCTGACGCAATCAGGCAGAGGTCGGCCATTAACGAATACACCACCCAGTTGATTAACGCCGGCTTGACCTGTAACAATTGTGATATATGCTCGTTACATGATTTTTCACGTGGACGTGTAGTGTCCGATGGTAACTAGTTTCATGTAATATTATGTATATGGGTGTAGTAATAAAAGCACTAGGAGCCACAAGTTATTCTCTCGAAAGAAATGAGCAAGTTTGATTTTATCAGCTGATCAGCTTGCTAATACGATTGACTTTTTTTGACGTCCTGGTACTTGTATACGGGGATCTAAAAGTAGCGTGGTACCATGATTCTCGGTGCCCTGAGAACCGTCTGTATAAATGCGTGTAAAGACTGCACGAAGAAGCGGGACCAGTACGATGCGTGCCGAGGATACTAAGTTGCCCTGCGGAAAGCTTCCCGAAGGAAGAAATCCGCTAATAGCCCAGGGATGACGTTAGGGGTGGGCAGGTGTTTTCACAGGCGGTTTCGACTCTAATGACATCGCTCGGTAGGAACCCCGAAAAGATCTTGGGCTCGCGTGTCTCCCCACTTTGAAGATCTGTAATTATTTTAGAAGCCAGAGAGGAGCTCACGTACGAATCCCTAGACCAAAATTGCTTCCTGCGAAATGCACCGCCATTCAATTTTTACGAGCCAAACTTTTCTGTATACGTGTATGCCTCCCTGTGGTGTAAGTACCAGACTTAAGTTTTCACCTGCTTGAATCTATTAGACGCTAATGTCAAACGTAACGGACTAGGAACAAGGCTTAATTGGTACATATAGGGTTACTGGTTAAAACTGCATTTAAAGACTAGGCAATATTTATCCATGGATATTAAATTTTTTTATACGTCTCAGGTAGAGTTGTAATTTTATAGAGACCACATGGATAATTGTGATTATATGTATAATTATAATAAAGCTAAAGTAACTGTTATATAAAGAAATTGGAAATTGGCAAAGCAAGTTGGTATTGACTGTCTATGGAATTTTGAGTGTCTTAGTAACTATTAATTTTGTGTACGTGTAATTGCCTAATTAACGACACGGGCTATCGAGCACGGCACAGTGGCAGTGGATTACAATTAAGATATAATCTCGGGCGAAGATTAATGTGCGATACTTAAATCTGGTCAAATCGGTAACGATTTAGCGGGATGGGTATAACGCTCTTTGAGAATTTGATTTTTAAACGAGATTGTAATACGGAGATACTCTTTCACGCTACTTTTTCTCTCGGAAGAAATATTCCCTAGGATAGTTTTTGGGGTTATTGATGCCAGTGGGGTCAATATAAATTGTTACCAGATTCGATTGTCCTATCGATACTCCTTTGAATATCTCATCATGAATCTCTCGCGTCGTTCGAAACTCGTAAAGTAATGAGTCTTAATGCTCTCAATCGTTATCCTTGACACGAATTCTCGTTATCGTAACTTTCGAACACTTTTTTTTTCTACTACCCACCCGTATTATACAATATTAATGACTGTCCTATGCCTTACCGCGTTCCTAGGTGTTTGCTAAGAGATTCCAATGATGATACGTAATTAAGATATAAATTCAGATACAGCCCGATCCGATTTTCAGCAATACACGAACCCAGAGATTTCCGGTACATTTACGTGTCTAATTCCATCGGTATCACCTGCACCGTCGGAATGAGGTAACGTCAAGCACACCAGTCAGTCCACGTGTAGAAATCGATTTAAGAATAATTAGTCAGCATGTAAAGTATGCCGATTGCGTAATGAAATCCAAGAAAAATATTAAAAAATCTTGCACATGCCGTTTCGTGATACCAAAGAAAAAAAATCCGAAATATCAAATATTTGTATAAAAAATTTTTTTTAAGTAACGTTAGCGCTATTCATTATTTTTTAATCCCTCACCTCTCCGTTTACTAGGTCAAATTTTCCGTCTTTACGAAACCACTCGTAATTATTGAATATTGTATAAAATTGAAATTTCCCTTTACCAATTAATCGAACACCAACCGTATATTAAACCTATTATGCAATCGTCTATTATCTCGTGCCTCTTACGTGCTACCGGTTATATTATCCCAAGTCAAATTTTCGAAGGACGTTTTTGATGCTTCTTATACGGTTATCGCTCGTTTCTCCTTTCACGAACCATTGCCAGTGATTAATGTTCCATTACTTGGAAGCAGATGTTTCAGTCGTAATGGTAAATAGCCACACAGCATTTGGTTACGACCTAAATATTCTCTTCCTATTTGCACCTTTCGACGATCCGTCTATCCGTAGCCATAAGTCATCAGCCACGACTGTAGACAGTTATATATATGCATCTTCCTTCAGGAGTATATTGAATGATGACTATATTAAATCAAATAATCACATAGTCGAGTATCCTCTGCTATAATTTCAACCCTATTCATACAGTAGCATAAGAAATGAAAAAAAAGAATTTAGTAAAAAAAAAGGCCCATTCGTTTTCTTGATGTGCTTGAGTAAAGTAATTCTCCTATATAATAAATTCTATGGGAAATGAATGTAGGTATTATTTATCGTATATTTGTATATAGATATATACATATAAATTTTCTACTACAGAAAGCACGTCACTTACGTTTCGACAAGGTCTCAATAAATAACCCCGTGAAACGAGAGCAATCAAAGAGAAAAGTGCTGCCCGTAATGAGCAGCACGACTCAATCCAGTCAGGATTGGCAAGCTGAGTCACAGGAACTCCGTAACGTTTAAAAACATAAAAGAGCGCAGCTCCTATATAAATTGAACCACGCGCCTTCACGTAGGAACTGCGATGGTTGGATCGACGGACGATCCCTAATTATTATCCGCGGCTAATTATGTCATTAACTCAATTACATGAATTGGCGAATCCAGCCGAAATAATAGCCGGCGTTAAACGCTGAGAATTCTTTTGAGTATTTGACATTGGAATTGAGACTGGTTACGGGGACGGTTGTCAGTGGGAGGGACGCGTAAGAATTTGTTAAATATAAAAAAAAAGACTACGGACTAAATATTTTCGGAGAGATCATTTCCCTTTTTTTTTCATAGAATCCTACTAATTCTTAGCTTGTTACGTTACCATGGAATTTAAGATTGGCTATCATTCGACACACTAGGCTTTACCTGCCAAATGAAAATCAGCCTTAAGGCGTCTTTACTCAGGCGATTTATTTCTTACAAACTCCCAGCGAGTTCACAATTTCGGCGTTATTACGATAAAAAGGGGTTGACTCCCTGTTGCCCCGAGGGATACTCGCTGCGCGAAATTACGTAGCTACGCGTAAAGCAACGACGCAAGAGAAGGACGGACGGACGGACGGACGGAGCCCGACAGGGGTAAATTATTATTACGGCAAAAACGAAGCAGGAGGCGGCTCTATCTACATACGAATCTGCGGTGGATCTTGAAATAATGAGAAACGCGTTACCGGAGTCATAATCGCGATAGTAACATAGGTAGATACCAGCTCGTTTGCAATGCTCGTGATGTCGTGGTCGTTTGGAGAAATTAAAAGAAAAAATTCCAGCAAGATTACGTCAAGAGCAACGATCTCGTACCATGTACGAAAAATTAATTTTCTTCCGAAATTTCACCCTCTCTCTCTCTCTCTCTCTCTCTCTCTCTCTCTCTTCTCCTCTCCAGTGATTCACGACTGTGACGTCACCCATCAAAATCCACAAGGAACTTTTGTATATTATAACAGCGTTCCGTTAACGCTACGCTAATCTTGCTCGCGACTGATTAGAAGGGCGGCTGTTGGCTCATTAAATTCTCTAATGGCTAAAGGGCTATTGCGTTTAGTATCGTACACCAGGTATTGGTATCTACACGCATAACACCATAACGCCATCAAACTATAAACTATAAACTGGCTTGTATAGGATGCTGTGGATAATAATGGTTAGCTTAGAATTAGCGAACTAATACGAGGGGCCATGATTGCTATCGCGTTTGCCATTTATGTTCAAAGCACAGCATACACCTGCCTGCCTCCATAACGATCCATCTAGGGTTAACAGATTTTTTTGAGGGTATAGATACACACGTCGAAGGACTGACAGCACGCAATGTTATTTAGGCGAGATTTTAACTGGATAAAATCAAAGCAGGAAGAAAACGGAGTCTGCACCTTTCAACGTAACACTCGGCCGTAGCAATAGACATTTCGATGTGGTAATCAAGCACAAATGTACGAGGTATATCGAGCTATGTACAAAATTTTTTAAATTGACAGCTACTCGACGACATTTATTTTCTATTTTAGATATTTTTCCCATCAGCTTATCGAAGTGTTTTTGGGTAATTAGCAGCTAATGGTAATTACGATCGAGATACGTATAACATAAAATTCAAAGTGCCAACTGTTTACTACACGGTTTTACGTAGAAACGGGATATCGGATATAAGAAAGTATTGGTAGGATTTACAAATTCATTTCAGGACGTTATATGCGAATCGTCAAGGTTGCGTCATTTCATATACCCGTGGATGACATACGGGTAAAAAATGATCCCTCGTTAAATTCTACGTCTTGCGTTTTTCGTTAAAAGTAAATGAATGAAAAAAAAAAAGAAATTGTTAACGTCCCTCATTGATGTAGCTTAATACGGCTATAACACGTTATACGACTACCTGCCGTTTACCAAGTCCCTTCATTTTTGAATCGCGGTCTATCGACCATTTATGTTTCCTTGGCGTGTAATTATTCTCGTGAGCTTGGAATACCCCGTTCCTCCCATGTAATTCAATGAATCACGAAACAGCCTGTGTGGTCCATCGGTGAGGAAGCGGGTAACAGTTTAACACGAATTACGAAATTTCGAAATAGCGATAACACGATAACGAAATCAGTAGCCCGTAACGATGCTCGAGCAACCGATGTCTTACATGGACAATGAACGAGTCGGATATAATTAAAAGCATTTAATTACACGTTCATAGATCTTAACCCGATCCGAGGTATAAAATTCTTCGTTAATTACTGTCAAAATGCCTTCTAAATTGTAATTTAGTCGAAACTTAAAACTACGGGACTATAGAGGGAGTAGCGAGCGGAGGACAGATTTAATTTTTACTACCGGTTGTACCTCTCTGATGTCGCCGACGGTAGCTGACCTCACACCGAGATCGAATCTATGATAGAACTAAGTTATTTATTTAATTTCCTTGACAAATCCAACGAGTCAAAAAGTAAGGAGATTTTTGTAATGGTTAACGCATGGGTAAGAAATATTTCTTGAAAAAATATTAAAGCGCGTGAAAATACAACGACACGAACCGGTTCGCCGTTAAACATCGAAAACGCCCTTCTTCCCATTTATTTTCACCTACTGGCACTCCGTCCCACAAGCCTAACAGCAAGTGCCCAGAGGTTGTACATACGGTGTGCATATACAAGACCCCATAAAAATCGAAGACAATTCGCGTTGTCTATAAATAAAAGTTTGTGGACAATTGACAATAATATATATACACTTTAAATATATATCTTATGAAAGATATATAAGAATTAGCTGAAAATTGTTTGAATCGTGGAAAATCATGTAAAACAGTGAACCAACCCAGTCTAGGACTCACCTGTGTGCGGCATCTTGATTCGTGATTGGCGAGGCCTTCTGAAACAAGAAAAATGACACAGGGTAAATAATTCGTTGCGTCGGCTTAGTTCGACAGTGGATAGGCGTCAGGGGGGTCAAAGGGTGTGGTACTTAATGCGTAATTTTTTTTCGAGGTCAACCACGTCAGATAGCCAGGAGTATATACTATAACGTAGTAACCATAACTTAATGAATTTAAATGTATTCAAAGGGAGCGCTTGACGCTTGACATGGCAACCCTTAAATATGCAACTAAACCGATAAGCAAAAGCGCGGCTAAATATTACGATACCGGACCGTGACTCTCATTTTGACGAATCCGGCAAAAGCATTCGCACGATTCTGTGCGCCTTCAGTCGATAAAGGTTAGTTTCCAAAAATCGATGGATCCTTGGACAAGTACAATCCCAGATGATATTTTGCGATATCGCGAAAGACGTTGACCGACAGGTTTCGCATTAAAAACTGATTACCAATCAAGTGGATCTAGTAGAACAGGTAAAATTAATGAGCGATCGGGAGAGTCCCGCACATAAATTAAAAGCATATTAATATAGCTTCCTTCGTTAATAAGTACTGATCATGAAACAGAAGAAGCCGTAGAGAGAAATAAAGAGGCAAGAGAAGAAGAAAAAAAAGAAGCATAAGCATTCAAGATATTGCTATTTATCGCGCTAATTACCATTCCTCTAGGAAATATATCCAATGCCGAATGCCGATGGTAATCTGGTAAAATTTACAGACGCCATTATCCATTATGACCGTTTGCGCAGATCGTATAAGGATCTGCCTTGTGGCGAACGTGGCGAACGTGGCGAACTCGACGGTAACCGGGAGCTCGACGAAAACAAGGGAGACGGCCGCGGTTTGAGAACTCGACAGAAAACTACTAGGAATGCGTGCGTAGAGAGGCGGGTGGCGTGTACTTTGTGATGCAAATTAATGCACGATTACCAAAGCACCCCGAGCCTCGACTCGCCATCCTCAACCGAGTAATATCAACTACACCCTTACCCAACGTCTACTCGTGCTTACACTTCATGCAGAGTTAGCGAACACGTTCGCTACCACCGTATAGTGTACCTGCACAAGGTTGGATAGCTATGTATTAACATAGACTCGGATCAACCCCAACTCCAATGCCTACCCCTGCATTAGGGTGGTTACACGCTCGCGGACGCCTAATCTGATTTAATTATTACACATTATGCGGTTTCCAGTCAAAATATTATTCCCCGATCGAAGCACTCGCCCTTTTACCACGAGCGACGTTGGCGACAGGCATGCCGACTGGCGACGAAATATCTTCGATATAGCCATTAAAATTTATATTGTCGGATCCCATCAGTTCGAGTAGCGATTGAGGGTGATAATGGCACGATCGTTATACCGTAAATTGTATCTGAATATATTTACTTCCCACTGGTCCTTAAACCCGGCCCCTCTCTTAATACGAACGGTACTGAGAACAAGCCTTCCTCTTCGGCACCACGGAGTTCGTACGCTCTGAAGTTGCCCAAGGGTAGACCCTGTCCCTGACGGTATTAAACAACGTGAAACTTGCCGAAGGTGTGAGTCCGAAGTACTTTCGCTAAAAAGCACTCCGCCACCTCGATACCTATATAACCAGCATAGGTACCCGTTAGTTACACGGCCACGTTTATACTTTTTATCTCCCGGGCTTTCTTGTACTTTTAACTCGAGGATGGTACGATCGCGATGGCCTCGCCGCTCGCACAATGAAATATTCCCGTAATGAGGATTGAGCGATTATTATAAATCAAACAGCAACTACGGGGAGCGCGCGGTGCATTTCTCGCGTTCTTCGTGTTTTGCTGGTGTTACTCTTGCAAACACGTGTTCCCCTATGGTGTTGCGACGGTCGTATGTCGCGCCGATATACAACACAGTGAATTCTTTCTCGATGGAGATAAAGTAAAAGCTATCGACATCGCTTTAAGAAATTCCCACGAAATTGACACTGCCCTCTATGGCAGATCTGATTGTTTGCTTTCCAAGCACATAGTCCATCACGTGCGCGCTTCTACCTCGGTTGGGTAGAATTCAGATGCAGCGTCGCAACCCATAGGTGCTCGACGCTGATCATTTTCGAGGAAACCAGTGAGTTCAATGTCAAAGGATTAACCACCATGAGTCAGGTATCACAATATGTCATTGTGGGTTTCTTGGAAGCTGCGACTACTGTATATCTACATGAGATGATCAGTGATGTTCTAAATTAGTTCACTCTGAAAGCAGCCACTGATTAGACCACGCTAAGGTCACGCTTTCACGTGTAGCCCTCGTAAGCGAAATCTAGTTTTTGTTTATTCATTAGGCTACCGCGCTTTAAGTGGTACGTAAGACCCCACCAAGGGTTGGCTGTATCTCCGATACGCCACCAGCTATAAAAATCTGAATATATTAGACCTACATGTGCACGACATCTTGCGCGGATCGTGAACACATTACACCGATAATCTACACCCGCTTCGGACCACTTTACCCGTTCACGCATACCGCGGAAACCATGCTTCTCGCTAATTTTACTCTCCACGATGCCTACCTGAAATCCTTGCCTGCCTGATTGCCCGCCTGACTGCCTGCCAACCTTGTCTCTCTACCTACCTGCCTGCCTGCCTGCCTGCCTCATTACTTTCTCCCTTACCCTTGCCATCTTTTTAGCTTCTTTTCTTTTTTACTTCTTCATCTTGCTTTAGACATTTCTTTACCAGTGACGCTCCGCGAATCGGGAGGAATAAGGATGAAAGAGAAATAGCGACCAAAACCTGGTACACCCTGTTTCGTTACGGATAAATAAATCTTGAGGCATGCTATATATCGATGATGGAGCCTAAATATGGTCTATGATCAGATTCTATGTGTGACGCAATGTACCTAGAGTAATAAGTCTGTGTACTATATTTGAATCCATATCAATTGCGTAGAAGTGGTATTTTAGCAATTTTTCTTAATATATATCTTCGTTATACATTGATCGAGTGGGGGAAATGATTAATAAAACTTATAAAATTTGGATCAATGGATGATTCCACTTATGGGAGCTGAGTTCCCAGCGTACTTCTCGTTGATACGGAGAAGGAGTAAGAAATGATGCAAATGGTTTATTAACGGAGTTGCGGTTATTGCCTGAGCGTCAAATGAGCAGCTAAGCTTCCACGGGGTAATTAGAATAATTCGGACCGCCGCGGTTCACGCCACCCAAGTGAATTTGCATTTTAAATGAACCGATGGCGTGCCTGGCTTCGCGGTAGAACTTTGTATTTTATAAGAACTTTAATATTTATCGCGTATCCCTCGAAAAGTATCCACGCCTCGAACAGTCACGGGACCCGACTTTGCACTGTTCGCCATATTATTTTCGTGCTACATCCATTATCACATCATTAAAAATAAAGATTCGCCGTCGTGGCATGGGTGCAAGATTATTTCATCGTGTTAGCCGGAGAAAAATATTTCCAAAGTGCAACGCCCAGTTTCCCCACGAAAAGTCATGAAGATTCGACTTCACTTACGGCGGCAGGGTTCGTTAAAGCCAGAAACGATCAATCGGCACGGGAAGTGACATCGGTTGTTGTGGTTATTATTTAAAACAAGTAAAGTGGGTTATTTCATGATTTCACCTGGACTGCCATGTATAGGTAGGTACGTGAACGTGAAAAAAATAATCTCCATTAAACAGGAAGCATACGGGTAATTAATTGATACAGCTGCTATAAGTATAGCCATACAGGCAATCATGTTTTTCAAGTAACTTTTAAACAAGATAAATACCTGTCGATGTCGCGTGGCTCTCGTTAGATTTCTAACTGGGAAACGTCATTCGGATGACACAGGGATATTCTTCGGACGTAGCTTCCAGCAGAGTAGTAACGCAGTGTACGAGATTTAAGCTTAAGATTCTTGAATAGCGAAGATACGTGTTGATTGGATAATTTTGTAAAATTTATTTAATTTTCATCTTTTACGTATTAATATATTTCGTTATTAATTATTTTTTAGCCCGTTTAAAATTAGCAATGATTTATTAAAATCTTTATGAAAATTATTAGTCACAACTTGTCGTATTAAAGTGTATATTGAATCGGATGCTGTAATAATTTAAAATACCATCCGGCGGCTTCCTCTTCGTAAATTTTTAGTTCGTAATGCACGCACGAGTTATTCTGCGCATCCGAAGTGATTATCTCCGTGGTAATGTTTAATGGCACTTTTGAGTTGTCAGACTGAGACAAGCGGGTTTCTCTTAATAACACGGTTTGTAAGTTACGCGTCGAAATTGAAGACCGGTTCTTCATAAAATGTAAATTGTCCCGGGGATTCTTTACAGTTCATATAGGACTGTCAAAGTATTCATTTCTCGAGGATCATGCCACTTGAAACTGTCATTCCAATATGTCGATGCGTGGATCAAATTAAAGCGTAATAATGACACTGTGATACCTCTCAAAAAGTATGAGCACATGCGTATGACAAACGAACAATCTTTACACTCAATCAAAGAACCATTCTCCACCCAACGAGGACAAGTCACCAACCCCAAGTTTCAAAAGTCCTACTTTTGTCTTATTCTCAAAAATGAGCGACTACTAGCCCGAAAGATAAATTATCTTCTCACCGGCTCACAATGATCTCTCGCCACACACGTAATTGGACAAAAATCCCTCCCGTGACACAAAACACTTCATACCTCTCTGACACTTCCTCTTGAAAATTCTTTCCCACGTAGTGAAGATAGTAGAAATTGAAAAGTATATATATATATATATACACATGTAACAATGTTTTTTTTTTTCAAAATATTAATTGAGCATCATCCCCTCTCGAGTTCTTTACGTGTATCTAATATGTTTCCCAATTTTTTCAGTTATAATGCGTGACGACGAAGATGACTTGGTCAGGATGACGTATGATGCGGTCCACGCAAAGGACACGGTGTGTCTGACTGAGCTGGCCGGCTCGCACAGGGTTACGGACTTTGCTTTCGATTTGGTCCCCCGTTCTCGATTCCGATCCCGAACGAGCGAACAGCGAGCGAGTGAGTGAACGAACGAACGAGTAAGCGAATAAGGTGACGGTAGCGTGGTTGTCGCGTGCTGGATGTTGTTGGGTTGTCCTGTGGCCCGTGGCCCATGGCCCATGGCCCCTGCAGAGTAGGGTGCACCGATGCCGGGTTAAGGAGAGTGGGAGCTACAAGGGTGGGCGGTCTTTCTACACGCCTTCTTCTAGAGCGCAGCACACCAGGGAGAATCCTTGTGCGAACGGGGAACACCGTGTACTGTATAGCATGTCGTTCCGTTCCGTTTTCATCGCTGCGTGAAGTCACAGCTACGGAGAACGTTCCGTGTTTGATTGTTGTTACTTTCGTTGGAGGAGACATTAGAAAGTCGGACCAGGGGATGATCCTAGGGGGAGAAAGAAGAGATTTATTTATCGGATTATTTTAGGGTGGACTTTAGTTTTCTTGGGGTTGATCCCAGAAGTAAAAGATTTTTATTAGAATACATTCTATACCGTAGATTTTTCTCATTTACAGATTTTTAACGTTTCTCACCCAATTTCATTTTTGTAAAGGATCTCTTGACTTTTTTTTCAAAATCATTCTTTCCGTCGGAATTTGACTTCCTGGATTTTTAGGTTAACTCGGGTTAGTTTACTTAGATATCATCTAGGACAAGTTAACTATCATTTTATTTGCTTCATATTGGGTGCCGTTAACGAACGTCTTGCCTATTACAGGTTCCATAGAGATGTATATAAATTCAGAATCCTTAATTTAAAAATCTTCCGTAACCAGATCGGATCATCGACCTGCGTAGGATATATACCAGTTGATCTTAACTTACCTGAGTGTTCCCCCGCGTGACGTTCATCCCAGTATTAAAATCAGGTTCACATCTCCCAAGCCCTATTTGCATAATGAGTGTCGTCAATGTCTTCCTGCTACACCATACAAAATGTATCTCTCCATTTCAAGCGCCATTTAATGGATTGAGTATCCGATGACAAATAAACACAGGGACCCTTCTTAACACCCTACGTCGCTAACAACCCCCTGCGGAGTAATTGTATAGTAACAACTTGCAGCTCGTAGAAGGCAGGTTGTGCTACTTCACGGATCATCGGTTTTTAGGCCGACGGATTCATCCTTTGCGGTCTGCCAAATGTTGCCACCAGGTTACCCTCTGCTCTTCCTCTTTTGCTGGATGATTTATTGGCCTGCGCGAATTCTCTTTCGCTCTTCGCATATACTTTGGCATCATTCGGGCGAAAGTTAAGGTTGGACTGATGAAAAAAAAAGAAATGACAAAATTTAAAACCACACTCGAGAAACCACTCTGAAAAATTGTCGTATCTTTCTCATTGACCCAAATGAACGTCATTAATCTACGTGCGGGTAATTAATGATTCTCAATTAATTATCTTGATTCGTACCTTAGAAGACGTTCCCTTAGTACCTGGATATTCAGACCAAACACAATTACCACGCAACCACTTCAGGTTACGAGTTAGCTTCTATACCTCGTAGTCTTATTCAGACGTATGGAACCATCCGAAGTTGGTTCTGCCACAGAAATCAAAACTTCAGTCAGTGTAAATTTCTTGAACAATTCTGTATATTTATATAATTTTTTAATGACTTTAGGTAACTGAATTCAAGATCGCACTGAGCAATTATCTACTTGATAATGACACATCGACTAGTAACAAGTATATTTAAAATATTTCTCATACGGGTAGTTTATGTCTAATTGGACAGTACCTATACTGGGGTTGAACGTTGTGTTGCAACCCTTATCAGATGCCACGAAACAGACACAGGTCATAATAGCGTGGTAGTACAACGCCTAACGAGAAGGATTAGATCTGTGGGATTAATTTTTCATGACACATGGAAATACTGGTCTATATACAAAATGGGGGATGGTTTAGGAATTCGTAAATGTCAGTTGTAGGTATCCAACCACACATTAGGTGTCCAATAAAAAGCAACAAAATGTCCGTGCATAAACTCGTACAAAATTGTATAGTATTTCCTCATTATCAAGTATAATTATAACACCCTTGGTATTTCTCATTGTTAAAATAACTGATCTTGCTAACTTCACGTGCACGATCACTTGTACGACATAACTTAATGCTAATTACGCGGTCACGTGACACATTGGTAACATTCGATAAAGAAAACTATAAGGGGATAAAGAAAAAATGTTTCATTCTCTAAACTCTAAATATAAAAAGTAGGATATTTATTTTACAGAGAATTAATGAGCTCGATCGGATCTAAATAATGTCCAACCGTTGAATTCTAAAAATGTATTAATTTTAGAAAAGCATAAAAATACAACAGAACCATATCCTTCGAGTATGTAGGGGCTTAAGCTCGATTTAAGAAAAAAAAATTTCTTCGGGTACCAAACTATCAAGATTTCCGAAAAAGACGTACTCGGTGGCTACAATTTTCTCGGTGCAATTTTATCCTGGCAATTTCGCCTAAACATCTAGCAGGTGCCCCTGTCTTCTTGAGGCCCGACGAGATGAAGACTTTGCACACACACTATATGTATATTTTCATATAAATATTATAAAGCTTAGACCCGCTTTATCCTATATATCACGAAGGCCTCCTCGATGAAATATTAATTCCGCGTGCGTCTTACAGCAAAATTGCACATTAGGAAACGACTATAGCCTCGCTCAAAAAAATAGACCGATCCATCCCGTCGCACCGGGAACCCGCTCGCAAGGTGCAGTTCATTTTTATGGCACATAAGAGTCATTACGATCGAAGGAGTCGCTATCGTTCTTTTATTAATCCTTAGTAGCCTTCGGCCATACAGGATGCGATAGTTGGATAACTTAGTAAAGTAGCTCCTGCCTAAAACGATATTTCGCACGGCACGCGTAGATATCGGTATGATCAATATTAGTTCCTATGCCCACGTAAAACAGTCCTGTGGCAAAAGTGTCTATCTTACCGTCTGTGACAATCTACCAAGCAATGTATATAGGTATAGGAATGTTTAGTTACTGACATTTTCCAATCGTTAAAAATGATTAAAGGTCACCACGACAACACAATGGACATCAAGGTAAAACCGGTTCTTTTCATTTTCACAGAAATAGGATGCACTCCCGTCAATTCCCAGGCCTAGGATCGATGATGAGTCCGAGCGATGATAATATCGCAGTTCCTGACTGGCCGATGACTCCCGCACAGATATAACCTCGCTTTACCATTGGCTGGATAGAGCCGCATACTATATTAGAGGGGATTCTCCGATTGGAGAGACTTTGGAACGCCCAGGAAGGATGCGTAGCTGTTGGGACATGCGTAATGCCACTGTGTCGGAGGTCGAGGGTGTTCCGCGCCTGAGCTTATGTAACGCTACATGGACAGCCGGATCATCTATATAGTATATCTATATACCAAACAGTACTACATGATAGTTGAAACTATCTGCATGATAGCTCTCGTGATAGTTGTTATAAATACATGGAACAAAAAGAAAAAATTATTTTTCTGATTCTGAAATACCTGCAGCAGCTCACTAATTATTTATTATTTTTATTTTTCTTGCTGTTGCGATATTCGATAATGACATACTATACTATGGCTTTGGCAGTATTGATACAGTTAAATGTGTTCTTGGAATTGTCACGTGGTGCACAGTACTTTCTGTAAGTGACTATAGTACTTGTAAGGGGCACCATATGGATATAGTATAGTTTCTGGTACCTGAGATAACTACCTATACTTTATATATTGTTGTCTAATTGAGTCTAGATGGATGTCGTGGAATCGTGCTGAAGAACAATAAACGTAGCATGCAATTATACCGTACGACTCACAGCCGAAGCGGGTACGCGACGATTATTTATCTGGGTAAATTGATACAATTATCATAATAAATACTGGTCATGTTAAATTTAACGACAGTAACGCATCGTTGTACAGGTGGGTGCGGGCGAGCGGACTTAACTGGCATATGCGAAGGTGGCAAGGACATTGTTATTTTACGTGGTTAAATAAAGAAACCTTCACGATGGGTCTGTGGGTTCGTTCATCACCGACGATAATTGTAAAATTGCTTTATTAGAGCAGGTGCCAATAACGACTTTTTTTCGAATACTTTCGTTATACAAATATTTGTGTATTTTCTCGAGCCGAAGTTCCAATGTTCTCTTTTTCACGCAAAATACCGCCAATCATAATTCACCCTGTGCCAAATTTTGTATAGCGAAGATACAGCGCTATTGGGAACCCGGCCCGAAGGTGAAGAATCGTAAAAGAATTTGGTGCCCCGCAATTATCGTAAGGCGCTAAAATAGTAGTGTTAAACAATCCCAATGCGGACTTAGAGATTCCATGCTTTGCTCCCGGCAAAATTCAACCGTTAAAATTGACTTTGGAAATTATTCTTGGCATTGCAATTACCGTGTTTAACGTAGCAAATTGTTCTATCTTGAAGTGTCAAAATTACAGTCGTAGGTAGCACGTACTACCAGTAAGATGGCAGATGTATATAAATCCCAATAGTTTTTGCCTTTAACGTATACAACACGTGGTACTAGATACAGATAATCAAAGTTTCAACGTATTTATTTTTATTGATTTTTACAATAGGTTTTTCTGTATACGAGTGGAGAAAAAATGTCAGCATAAATGGAATTTGAAAAAAAGGTGGATAGCGTGATGCCAATGTATCAGCATAGGTGCTCGTTCATTTAGAATTGTCCGCGGAACCCTTTCGCCTGAAGAAAATAAAATCAAGCTAATCTTTCTTGAATTCTTGACTAACGACCGGTCCCCCTGCTTCCTGTGGACAGTGCTGATGAATCGTCCCAGTCACCTGTGTCTAATCGTGGTAATCTAACTTGGATTAGAAGTTGTCGCCAAAGGTTATGACCCTAATGATTCCCATAAGGTCATTAGTTGGACGATTAGAAAAATGTTGATTGAAAATTTAGTGAGCTGAAAATTGAATTAGACAAAATTAAATATATGAGAACCTCTGCGTTACTGCAGCTATGTGCTAATTGAATATCGCGCCTCGTGCAATAAAATAATAAATAAGGAATATGATCCTCTCACGTGGTAGGTGGGTCTGGTTATATCATTTTGCACACTTTTGACTTTATTATTTCGGCAGATGCTAAACGTTCCATATCCCCGTGATCCTTTTTCTATGGTTCGCTTTTTGTCTTGACACCGCCATAAATCGAGATGGAAGAAGCTATTTTAATTATGCAATTTTTAATGAATTTCCGACGCCACGTAAAGATTAACCTCAAGATACGTCCTCATCGGACCTAACACGCCCACTTCTACGTGAGAATGTCGAACCGCACTCTGACGCAGATAATAATCCTAACTTTATTTCTGATTTGCAATTCCACCTACCTCTTAGACTCGAGAAATACTGAAGAAGGTATCGGACGAGAAAATTGAAACGTAATCGTAAATCAGAAAGCGTTCGTATACCTATATGTATACACCTGTCTGATCCTTAAGCAATAAAAAACCTCAAAACCAACGACTATTTGTCCCAGTGAAATTTTTGGTTTTCATGGAAACGATTATGACGATATGATTATAATAATGTATTACAGCAAACGACCCTAAGTTCTGGAATGACCCGAAGATTTTTTTTAACCGTAACAGGAAGTGGTCATAGACGGAATTTACGATCGGCCCAAAATCCCAAAAAAGCTTCTACCCATATAGTATGAGTCTCATTAGAACATTTCTTTGATGGGCATACTAGTTGACAGCAGAAATCGTGCTCGCACCCTTTCGCTTCGATTGGTACTAACGTATCTTTTTTTACACATATTAAATCCCTGACACCTGTTGCACCGTAGAACGAAAGGGCTGCGTATATATAGATGCTGGTTAGAGCAATTAATTTTCAAAGATAGAATGATAAACGATCTTTAAAGAGGCCGCTTTCATTAGAGACGATTGACCAAACCCGCTTTAGAGGAACCAGCAAGAAAGATAAAAAAAAGAAACAGATCGGTACCAAAAAAAAAAAAACCATTATTTTTTAACGTATCTCCAACTGTAAGACTGTACACAAAAAATCAATTACAAAAGTCCAAAATTTCTTTTTAAAAATTACATCAACGTACCAATAAAGATGTAAAATAAAATTCTCTCGGGCATAGCAATTTTAAGGCCATTTGCAAAATTCGACTCGGAAGACTTATACCTGCGCCTCGAAAAAGAAACCGCACATTTGACTCGCGTAACGCAATATCTCATTACATTTTTGTCGGTCCTCATAATGGCCTCTCGATTTACACTCAAGTCTTGGTTAGGTGCCAACCAATCACCGATGAACCAACCATGGTAACCAGTAACCAGTTACTTCCCCAGTAATTACCTACCCGCCTTGGCTGAGTTTGGTTTTATAGTCGAACCCGCAACCGAGACGGGACGACTCACTCTGCACTTACTCGATTATTGCATTACCCATGCATAAGGTGTTGGTACTACAACCCCATAAGCCAGTACTTATAACCATAGACATGGTACGGCACACACGATACTTTAACCATGGAGCATATATGCTTTTTACTTTATAAAACTGTTGACCAGTCATCTTGTACCTGCTTGGTACATGAGAATCATTCATTCGCATATCCACCCATAAATATATCTAATAGCCAATAAATATAAAGACAAAAGTATTGAGATAATTTCCCATAATTCCAAAGTCCCGTTTATCTACCTATCAAAAATTCATAAATCTTCCACGCTGAAGATCCTGGTCGAAAAGATCAAAGTGGATTAGCACATCTCCCGTACGATAATCTTTAAATATGGACCTAAACTCCCGCGCTTTTAGGTAAAATCGACAAGCGTGAATTAACTTCTGGCAGCATTATATGTATATACGTAGTCACGTTCCCTCAGTTTCATTTACTTCTTCTTACCTCATCATTCTTGCGTCCACGGTGCGTTTACGTGTGCGGGTACGGGGGGGGGGTGCATCTCATCTTTATGCCAGCACTCTTTGACTAAGAAGGTTTTTGCCGTGACTCGCTTCGTTATGGCCTTCATTTGAGTTATGCTAATTGAAAGTATGATAGCTGCTGACTTTAATTGGAATGTAGCAAGCGGTCCTGATAGCGTGTAAGATACCAACTGCCTGGGGATATGTAGGTAGCGAATTTTCAAGATGGTAACAGGGTCCATTCGAAGCAATGCGAAAACGAATCAACGCAGCAGGTCATTTATCGTGGCATTTCGAAACGGTTGCCGTGAATGAACATTCAGCTAATAATAAGACGAGAGCCTGGTCCTGGCGGCTGAACTACCGAATAGATGGCAAAAATGAGTACAGCTAGGTGCATCTTCTTGCAGGAGTAAACAAAACGTAAGAAAGATATATGAATGGATTAGGTTACCTTTTCAATTTCACTAACGCCCAAAAACAGGTGTTCCGTTTCTGGCTACACCTTGGCCAGGTCGACGACGACGACCCTACCCAAGGAATCTCTCTTACCAGAGGAGCAAGAAGACAGTCGGTCATTGAGATTCTTCAGTATAACTCTACGATAAGCTACCGTATTACATTATACTGTGATAGACAGGGGCCTGGAATCAGGTTAAGGGATCTGCGCTTGACGTGTGCGCACGAGGACGCGTACGAGGTAAAAAGACAGAATTACCCAAGCCAAGTACCATACCACGACGAAGGAATGGTTGCGCTCTGAAATCCTGCTCGGTGAATTAAATCAGCAGGTGGTTTCGTTTTAGCTGTCAGCGCCTCTCAGGAGGACCTACAAAGACAAAAAATAAATTAAGATCCCGTACCCGTAACCTTAAAAACCATCTTAATTGCTGGTAATTGCATTTTACTCACTTGCTAAGAGATTCGCTTGATTCGACCTCGTAACTCTTATACGTGTATCTACTGTACGTTTAAAAGTTATGCTGTATGGATTATATATATATGTATTTTTTCATACACCACTCATTTTTAATATCATCGATAATCGCATCCATACTTCTTTCTATACTGTATTCTTCAATGGACTCGTCGAAAAAGAATCGATTTTCCTTTTCGAAATGTTCTTCGACTCGGGGATACTGAATGGATGATAAGATAATGCTAATTCTACATGGTCCATAGTGTTAGGTATCTCATGAACACTGATCAATTTTATGGCTAATACATTATCATGCTGACGTGTAGATAATAGTGTCGTGCTGCCAGATGCGCCAATGTCACACTCCATGGGTTGGCCCATGGTGCACCATAGGGGGTTACCAAGCTCGTTGATTCCAGCATGGTATTTATATACGTCATACGTAGGCAAGATCTGTGAAGAATGTGCCAATTTTTAATGATCCGCACCCTGTTAAGCCAACCAATTAAATCGCTGAAATTCTTAATTTTAGCTACCAATATCCGCGAGCTAAACGTTACGTTAATTAGGTATGAATAAATGAAATAGATACCTGCTACCTTTTACTGTGAATCAGCAATAAAACTGAAGTCGGCTCTCGTATCCTCCATTAAAATTCAGCAACTGGTTTTACGCTGAATCTGCAAATGAGTAGAGACACCAGAGCACTGTCTTACTTTGTAACTTATTGATATTTGATAGCACCGATAATAAATTAAGACACGGTTGGCTCGTGGGTTTGTTTTATTAGTTCTGTAACAAAGTCGGATGTAATTTGGTATGATTGACCGTACACAGGTAGTTTGGGTTTGTTACTGCAAAAAAATTAATGGTAGTAAAACATTAAGATCTTATGGGATTTGCCATTAGGTTTTGGTACCCGTCACGTATGCCATAAATAATATTATACATAGGGGATGTATGGTGTATATGAATGTGTCATGGGATAATTATATATGGGGGTATTATAGGGAATCTTTGAAATATTATTTGGGACTGGTGTTTTGTATATGGGACCAGGTAGAGATATAGTTCGATATGTACCGTTAAGGCGATGATTTTGAGTTGCGACGCGGCAGTCCCTCGTAAATTGGATTGGGATTGACAGTGACCATAAAGCTCAAGTCCAATTGTGAATTAGGGAACTAAAAAGACGGGCAATGAGCATCCGATTAAAGGAGAGTTAACTTCATAAATCTTGGCGCATGATCGAAATTTATTACGGATTAAAAATCCCCGACCGGCAATATCAATTAAATACACTCCAAGGCTCGATCGGCAAACCGATGCCTCCGCTTTGTTCGCAAAAAAGTTACCCACTTGTCAAGAGTCCAAGAACTTAGGCTAGCGAAAGATACGAACCCGCCTTGTGTAAAATCTTTAAATACGCAAAGGCGCATGAATGTTATAATGCATATAAATGAATAATTAAAATTACACTATTTATTTCCAATTATCTCAAGCATCCGTATCCTACATGTATCTCGTGATAATGAAATAAAAAATTTATATTAAAAAATAAATGAGTGACCATATACAATTTTTTAGGAGAACGATAAAGTCATGTTCACGAAAACTGCATAACACTGTAAAATATTTTATCAATTTTTTATATAGTAGATTTCATAATATCAAATGGATATACAATTTTTACTGTCTTGTATAATATCCGCGAATATACCTAATCTCTCGCTAGCTTCGAAACGCAAGTGCATCCGATTTTTTTGTTCTCCCTTATTTCTCGGATTTGGTTGGCCTTTTGTTAGACACCGATGCGACCGAGCCGGCCTTCAATCATTCGAGTAATTATTCGCCAGAAGCAGTTTTGCCCAATTATTTGCGCCGCGCAGCGGTTCGACTTCGGACGACTCGACGGACGATTGGAGAATTAAAATTGTCGAAACACGACCGACTAGCTATACTCAACTAACATGGCATACATGACTGAAAGCTATTACCCGTAGTCCTACAAGATATCATTGCCACGTTAAAAAATAAAAAATATTAAAAATTCTCAACCACTAAATACAATTGCATCGTACGAGGTATACCAAATCCAGTTGAACCATTAAAGCCTCCTTGATCGAAGTCTCCGATCACAATCACTCAATTCCCACTCCATCAATCCGTGAAAATCATCCAATTACCTCTCATGGCTATCTGGCATCTCGCTATCGGGGCTCATTCAATTATTTCAACGAGGGTTGGTGAGATCCGGTCAAAAGGGGTGGTGTGAATAGTTGACAACTTACACAGTGTTATCTGGTAGTACCAGAATGTGGCAGTAATCCTCTGGTAATCCTTTGCTAAGCAGAGATCACGTGCCTTGTGACACATAATACACTTCACCTATACTATTTTACAAACGGGAAATACATATATAGATGATAAAGTTTATTCAAGTGTTCATAGAAGAGATTGATGATTGTATGATTTTTAAATTCGAAGTAAATCAATGGACGTTCAACATACAATATTACAAACAGATTTGATATATGCGGACATTTATTGAATTCATTTTAGAAGATAAAAGATTTTTAGAATTAATTTAAATATTATATTTACGATTACCAAAATATTACATGTCAAGATATATTTGTATATTGGAATCAGTTTTTTTTTCTTGTGACTTATAAAGAGACTCGAGCACGTTATCGATTCGTTAAACATGAGAATTCTATTTCTATATGGGGATGATACTGTAAGGGATGGTTTTTGATATCGCGACTGTGCGTCACAATTTGGATGAATGATTTTCTACCAGAGGGACCATTAAGCTTGTGTATACACAAAGGTTGGTAACCCTCACTGCGTGAAGGGTAGATACCCCTGACGCGTGCAACCCTGAAGGGATTCGAAATATGTTCAGGGTGTTTATGGGGGATAGACAGTACAAATCTAAACACACGGCTATGTATATATAATATTTATTCTTCGGCTATATGGATTTTCTTAGTTTTTACACAATATAATGTATTTTTATATTGTCATTAAAAAAAAATTAAATCTTAAAAATCCAACTAATTTAATTTGTAAAAGGATTCATTGTCGCGTGATATTCATACGAAGTGGTATTTCCTGAAAAAAACGGTCAAGGAACTTGAGTTACCATTTATTCACGACCAATTACGTAGTCGTAAATAGATAGGATAAAACTGATTAAATTAAGAATTCCCTAACTACAATCTTTAGCTCGGAAGCAGCAGCAATTAAGGTACCCGTAATTGGGGAATGAAAATCTTTGAAAATAGTTAAAGACTGTATATGATTGTTCGACCGAGCAAGCACGTTAAAACGTAAAAATTTCTTATTAATATAATTTATTGCCATGTTATTCTAAATCTTCACCTTCCGTATAGAGTCCTGCGACAGTATCTTTGATGAACTTGGATCAAGTTTTTCAGGTATATCAAAGTGCACGGTCATCTCTTGGATGAGTTCATAAAAAAAGGGTTACACCTGTTAACAAAATTCGCTGCATATAAGTATAGGTATACCTGCACGAAGAGAGCCCTTTTATTAGTGAGGAAGTAGAACCCTTAAAATTTTTTAAAAATCCAATTCAAAATGTCTTTATCGGAATCAGTTCGATAATAGCAGTATTTCCGAAATTCGAGAAGGGTTCTATTTGTTTTTTGTAAATTGCCGAAATAACGGTGAACGTACCGGCAATCATAAGAAATTTTCAAGGGTAGCCTCGAGTCGCAAGGGTGGTTTCCGTAGAAATGAAAGGGTTGACTTTAATTCCTAATAATATTTCTAAGGCCTCTATGGCATTAAGTGTCTTGGTGGAAGGCGCGAAGATTTTTTATATCTATTCACCGCACATATTTGTTTTGCGCAAATTACTCAAATATTTCCATAATTAACCTATAATTTATACAGGTGCCTGCGGTTCCTTTTACGCACAGATCGCGCCGATCGAACCCATAATTATGAAACCACAAATATTTCCGAATAGAATGTATATCGTATACATTATAATTTTTAGCCCTCTATATCCTTCCCTTTACCCGTTTCATCGAAATTCCGAAAGTAGCCGAATCTTTTGCCGTCGATCTTCGTGTGCATTCGGGAATGACTATCTATATCCATGGACGATATCGTTTATGGATAATTGCAAGCCATTAGAGATACGTGTAGCCTCGATGGATCAAGCTCTGAACAGGCGAAATAGTCACGTTTAAAAAAAGGAAAAAGCCACTAAAACTCTTACCACAATTTCAACAGACATTAACAGTTTTTATCTAGCTCGAGAGATTCGTGATCGAGCATTCAAAACGCGATGCGTGTAGGCGCCGTCGAAAAAGAATCCCTGTACGAAAATTATAGACAAAAGCTGTGAGGCTATTACGTACGTCAAAGTGTGTCGAAGCGTTTTTCAAACTCTCAAGATTTTTATTTTAACACGACCCGAGGGCAAAATCGATAGAGTCATTTTCGTCAGGAAAGATCGAAGCGTGTGAAATAAACCAATGAATCATGAGAGTTCATCGTTTCTCGTTGATATGTAATATTATATTTTTATTGTATCAATCGTATCAGCTAATGTACAATATTTTTTAACGCTTTTTTTTATAATGAATAATCAATGACAATACTATCACCGGTAGATACCTACTGTGTCTGGTTAAGATAAAACGATATTTCGCATAAACCTGAAAATTCCCAAACCTATGGGAAGCGTATGTGTTGTGAGTAACACGAGTCATAAGTAAATTAGTTAAGCTTAAGGAAAGTAGCCCTTTTGTGTTTTACGTTGTCATTCATTTTTCGTATCCATAGCGGAACGCAAATTCCGTCCCACAGGGCAATTAGAAGTCCTGCGATCCATTGGAGCAGTTTTTCGTACTAGTCTACAAACATGTGAACTTATGTAGTATATAAAATTATGTATATACTATGGTCTGAAAATGTAAAAATTAAATCAGCTATCCGATACAAAATGAATAGTTAACGTAAACGTACGCGTCATTCAAATTCGTGGATATGCCGGGAGTCATATCATTACAACACTATGGAATTCGTGCAAGCGTAATAGATTAGTAATTACGCCAACTACCATTTTTTAGCGGTCGATTTATCCTCGCCACCGGGTATGGACCGACATCAATGCGAAATTTCAGGGTGCCGCCTACTCGAGCTTAGATTGGTTGGCATGGCGCAAGAGCACCGAACGCAGGTTACCAGCGAGACAGAATTTTGTCGAGAAAAAAGAAGAAAAAAGAAAATCAAATTTTTGCCTCCGAGGGGACAGTTGCCACTCGGTTCACCTGCCCTTAAGAATCTAAGCACGCGAAATCACGAATGGTCATTAGGTTGGCCTAAGAGTAATTCATGGAAGCTGCACGTACTTATCTCAAAGCAGAATACAACATTTATGAATTATTCGTCGTCATTAGCCTCGTGTACAAGTTTATTGTTTCCCTTGTCCCAAAGTGGCACTTTTTTTGGAAAAAAAATATGCAATACTTATAAATTCATAATAACC
This sequence comes from Calameuta pygmaea, assembly GCA_031762395.1. Taxonomy (NCBI): domain Eukaryota; kingdom Metazoa; phylum Arthropoda; class Insecta; order Hymenoptera; family Cephidae; genus Calameuta; species Calameuta pygmaea. The sequence goes on along the minus strand of JASANN010000310.1, from coordinate 925,662 downwards.
CATCCTTCACTCGTCAGACAGCATCTCATACCCTTCTGGACTACATCACTCAAGGATTAGCGTACATTGTATAAAAATTTGGGGAAAAAAATTTTTAACCGCCGAAAATTTTCAGCCTGTCATTATTCCCAGGCACGTATCCGCTTGTACGTCTGTATATAATATAAGCACGCGACCAGTCAAGGAGGCGGTATAATACAGCGTGGCACATAACTCGCGGGTTACGTATCGCACTGCCTCTGGCTAATCATAGGTTAGCGGCGTTTAGGCAGATGCGACAAAAATTGAACGTCTTTGGCGTTTTGTACGCCGCCTCTCCTGTGAACCTGTCCGACATACATGAAAGGGTGCGTCGTGTGGCAGCCAGGCGACAATTGAACGCCAAACGAAGCACTAGCTCCTATGTACCCTAATAACAAACAACCCTATGATACACTAACGATTACGAATCACAAAACTCATTAACAATCATTAATTAATATTCGACATGCGAATATTGGATCACATGTAAATTTTCGTACAAGCGGAATTAGAGGATTGATAAAAAATCTGTTAATTAGACGGACGATTAATTGTGGGAATAGAAAAAAACAATAGCGATAGTAGCTGTGATTGCGAAGCACTTTAAACGATAAAGAATTTTCATTGGGTACTACTGGGACCTAATAAAAGTCCACGTAGGTACATGTGTTATTGGAATGTATGCCTGTTTCAGGTATACCTGGTGACAACACTTTAACTGTAACTAACTAGTTAATAGAGTGTAATAAAATAAAGGGTTTTTTTTCAGGGGCGCTCAAGATGTTACGTCGATAGTCGATTTATGATTACTGGCGGTGACGACTGTAGTACATGCCGGTTTAGTCAACAAAATCCAATTTAAATTAATTGGCCTCGCATTCTTCGCGTTGGTTGGGTGACTTAGAATCTGATCTAATTGTAAGATCGGTTGTTCAAGGAGCACGATGAGAATCGGTTGACTCCGGCTTTATTCGAATCTCATCAGATACACGAATCTATAGATATTCGATACAAATGAAGATATCAGGAAAAATATTATAAAAATAAAGTTGCATCGCTCGTGGAGCTTCGTTGAATGTTACGTTAAATGATTGATCGATTGTATTAAAAAGTGGCCGTAACAATTCGTTACGGGAGTCCGTGTAGTTTGAACGCTCGGTTTTTGTAATACGTAATTCCTTTAATTCATCACATGTTTATTCTGATGACGTATTATTTCAGGTAAGCGAGGAGGCTATTTTTCGTAGCAGAAAATTTGTAAAAAATTATGTTATTTATTGCTCGAGCTTAATTAAAGGCTTCAACGCTTGGGATTGATGGGAAGAGGCCCCGAATAGAATTTAAGATATTGCTCGAACGGTGCAATGCATGCTAAAGGAAGGACTCATATGAATCCCTAAGAAAGTTGTAATTAGCATGAGCCCACTGAAAAAATTGCTAATAAATTTGTGTACAACGTGAAAGATATTCAAAAAATTTGACAACCAAGGATTTGGAGCCATTCGTCAAAATATCAATACCGAATGATCTTCAGTGACGTTGCACCGAATATACGTCATTCAGAAATATTTATGAATATCATATATAAAAAGATATTCACTATATCTTTAGCATACCTAAATATTTGCCATAATCCTTCATTTTCGTATGCTCACATCCATTTCGGGATTCGACTAAAAAGTTGGACAGGATTTTAATCGCTAGATCGTTGCAAGGTGTTCGCATAACGATCATCCAATAACCTTAGCTTAGCCAACCTCTTTATTTTCATTATCATGGAATTACAAATAAATGCAGTGTGGATCCGCATGTTCTCGTTCGGTACACGTATACTTTCTATGAAAGAGCAAAGAATCTTCATGATCGCAAGAGGAATTGAATATTTTACCCATCATGCAATGCGACTACTACATCCAACCTGTGTAGCTATATACACGTATACATTCCATATGTCTGTACGTCCGGCTTGCGTAGCTCGTGTCCAAAGCAAGACGTACGTGAAAGTAAAAAAAATCAAATGTAGCAAGTATGACGTATAAAATTATTTTAATTAAAAAGAATTCTCAAAATCCGTCCCTCTGTCGATACACAGTGTCCCAATGATTTCCTAATTGGACCGGTGTCTCTCTAACTTAAGATCTGTTTGGCTAAATTAAAAGGCGTACCTTATATACGAAACTCACTCCAGAGCCTCGGGTACGTCGATGCCGGCCTTAAATCAAGCGCGTGGCTAATTGCCACCGATATTTTATACATCGCCTCGTGCGCCAAAGCCATCCCATAGCACGCGCCATGGCGCACGTCCCAAAAGGAGGAGACGAAAATTACAAAAAAAAAAAAAGAGAGGGAAAGAGCGAAGAGAGAGAAAAAAGAAGTCAACTACAGAGGAGAGAGAATTTAAAAATAAAAGAGTCTGCTTGTACATGCAAGGTATAGGTAGGGCCTTGCACCTGAACTTGAGAAGATTGTTATTTTCTTTTTCTTTCTTTCCTTCGTTCTACGTTACGGCCCTTTACTCCCCGAAGGTTCCTCATACGATTTATCTTGAGACTCACGTGAGTACTAGCTCGATCGGATTTCTCTTCTCTGTATGCAATGTGACATCAAATCGCTTTTGGAACTTTACATAATTACACGACGAAAGATCGCTTGGTAATAACAGGCCCTTTTGGCATTTATAAATCGACATCGATCATCTTTCTCGATCATTGCGTATTACGATATTACGATCGTGTTACCGATAAACACTGATAACTGTGATACAGTATCGGTATATAAACGGCAGGAGTCTGTAATGTTGTAAGATAATTTTTTGGATGATTTATTGTATATTGCAGATCTATGTATAGTTATAGGCAATATCCAATTTTATAGATCCCAAAAGTCATGTCCTTTGGGACGGAGTAATGAGACTTGTATATATATATATAAAAGTTTTACTAACTACAGGGATGTCTCTAGTCAATTACGAAATGACTCCCTAAGGATCCGAGGTGGCATCTATTCACGGAAATAAATTGGACTGTTAATGGATACCAAACGAGTTAATTAATGTTCATTTACCTCCGGCATGTTGCGTTATTACAAAATCGATCTACAGAAAGAAAGTTCGACTTTTAATTGCACGAGCGTATACAGCTATTGTATACAGTATCGTAAATAGTATACGCGTGTTTTGAGTTCCTGAGAATTTTCTTTCTTTTTTATCGCATTTAATTAACAGTCAGACTGAATAGTCTAATGGTTGAGCGAATTGATTGAGTCGCCGGAAATAGCGGTTGTCGTGGCTACTTCCAATGCTCGTTAATTCGTAGGCACCCAAGTCGAACGCGGCTTCCTTGAAAAGAAAATAATTAAAGCATCCCTCTTGTTTACCAAAGATTAGACGCATTTATGTTTGATATATTAAATCGAAAATTACAGCCTAGCCCAGTTCTAGCCTGATAATGTAGGTTGTTGTTCTACCAACCTAACCTATACTCAATTCGCAAAGAGTTATAGTAATTTCCGATCGATATCATTTTAATTCGCGAAACCATCGCTGCACGTGAATTAATTATCCAAAAGGTCTAGGACGTGCTATAATTTTATTGATTAGCGAAACACGAAAGACAGGGTATGCCATTTTTTTCCTTCACTGCATTAATTTATAATAGAAATTTCATCTACACGCCAGCTGGTCACGTGGTCGATTAATGCAAGCACGTGTGGATATATGTTAATTTATTATCGCGATTCCGGGATTATATATATTCAGGAATAACTGTACATACATAATCATCGTATGTATATATATATATATATATATATTATTGTGAATATTCCATATAGGGATGTTATAGAATATATAACAATGATTTCACTCCGAGAACATTCTATATGGCTGTTTACTGTTTTCTTTAATGAAAATCGTCAATTATCGGTTTCCACGTATATGTGATGTCAATTACCGTTTTTATTGGTTCCTTAACTTCATCCTGGTCCCTGGAAGCTAAGGCGGTATTGGTAAACGTAATGCGTCTCTTGTACTGGCATGCTATGGTGTACGTACATGGTAGACGGCATGTCCCCGGTAATTGGCTATTGGATCTGATGCGTGATCGTGGCAAGGATTCAGTCAGGCCCAATTCTACATAATCGTAACACGTTGTCCACATACGCGTAATACCGGTCAAATTACATGAGACCAAACTTGATAATAATATCTTTAACAAATAGCGGGATCTTCAATTTAAACGTTACCTTTTCGTACAATTATACGTGTTGGAAAATTATGATGGGCTTACTTTCATTAAGTTTATACCGTATATGCATACGACGCGAGTCAACGGAGGTTACGGAAGGTCTGCCTGCTTGGACTGGATAAACAAGATTAAGACACTTGAATTTCTTCCGTTTTAATGAAAGAATGAAGATAAAATATAAAAATAAATACCTGCGTACCTCGAGTGAAATCCAATGATAAATGCGACTAGGAAACAGGAAAGTTATCGTACGATAGGCGTCACTATCGGCCATTTCACTGGGAGATGACATATCCGTGTTAGGAGAAAATGATTTTATGTACCTGGTGTAATTTCATAAGATGAAAGTAAAGTGGAACGTTTCCGTGCGAGTTTAATGTAGATTGTCATATTTGAGGTTAGTTCATTCGGAAGTGGACGGAACGATACTAGTGACTTTTATACGTAGTACCAACTTACATTTAATCGAAAATTTACGTGTGTCGATTGGCGAAACTGTACTCAGCCGAAAAGAGGCGGAGTACTTCGTGGGCCATCGTACGGTTGTTAAAATGCAGTTAAATCCAAGGGACGTCACGAGGTCGGCAGTTTTTAAGGGCCCCAGGACATTGCCCATTGGCCATCCACAGCACATTAGTTACCGACCGTAAAGCAAAACTATTTGCGAGCGATGCAGGTGCAGCTTTTGATCTCTTTCTGAAGAAACGGGGAAACCTTTTCGACATCCCTGGAGGATAACCACAATGCAGGTGCAAGTTCAACTTTTCCGTTAATAATGGCGCTGCTGAACGATACAGAATCTAGACTAATAATTTTGGAAATTTTGGCGTCAATTTTTTTCATTCTTCATTGTTGTAACTCGTAACGGTATATGGGTGAAACCTTAAATAGTCATTTTTGTCTGACAATCATAACTTTCCGGTTAGCATCCTTTGCGGTAAACGAAGTCTGCACTTAATTGGGAAGTGCATCGCTTGATGGCGACAGTGGCAAACTGAAAACGATAAGATAAGGTCCGTTTAAGGGCACGTGGCTATGTTCCAGATCATTCCATTCGAAATACCATCAGTGAAAATGGGACCGGAGCACTTGATGTCCCTTGCCGATCTGCGAGGGATAAGATTCAAATCTTTTTCTCGTTTGTGAGCTGTTATACGTCCACGTTATATTTCTGGGCCACCTATTTCGCCCTGACCTCCCAAAACGTCTTAATTGTCTTCAAATTAGTTACAGTCCCTGTTCGAGGGCTGCAGTCTGCTTCCTTTTTGAAATTCGTAACGCTCGTGCTTTCAGGACATTATAATAAAATGGATCATCCTTTTTTTCAGCTGACAATGCACTTTTCAAATTTAAAGAAAAATTCATCCTAACCCTTTTGCGTGTTATCCAAAAATCTTCACCAAACTTGACTTTCGAAATGAGCGAAGGTAACGTGTAGATTTTTCAAGTAACAAAAAACCGCGTAACTGATTCTTAATGTCTTCATAACTGCCATTCGGTGAAAAACACATTGCATCTGCAAACCCAAACTTTTTTACTCACATTCCTCCACGTTCCAAATCCGTATCTTCGTTTTTCCAAATATCTAATATAATTACTGTACTCATTCAAGTCTATAACAGTGTTGGTATTTCTTGGTATAAAAAGATATTTCGAAAAAATATAAAAAAATTATTTGAATTTTCGGAATTTTCATTATTTTCAAGAACACAGTCCACAAGTTCCAATCCGTGAAAAGTCGACATACCGTAGAAAATACTCTTCGGGATTTACGCTTGGGCGATTCCACACTAGAAGGAGAACCTACACGCAATGTAAAAGTTTCCAATTATCATGCTCGGTATACTACTTCAATTCGTTCCGTCATTTTCAATTAAAAGCCCACGAAAGTCGCTGCAGAAACACAACGCTTCACTACCCATTGATCTTTCAATTAATAACAGACTCTACGATCTGTACCAAAGTAAAACCTCAGTATCCAATTAACAAATAGAAACCACATCAATTGTCATAAAGACAATAAATCTTCGTACACCTAACGATAAAAAAGAATATTAAAAACACAAAATAACCTTCAATCATAACATCAGTACACGACCTATAACCAATTTTACACATGTATCAAATCAATAAATTTTTTATCGTTCAATAGAATCCGACCGATTCCATGCAGACGTTATTTAAACCTAAGATACACATATGTTCTGAAACAGATGCAAGATTATTCAGTTAGTTAGACTGCGTCGTTCAATTGAAATGCATCGGATTGACACTAAGGTAATGATTACACCATACGACGAAAATATCCTTGCTCAATACGTCATACGTGTATATATCTATAAGATGTTGATCAAAATCGGAAAGGAAAGGCTGCACGTTTATTTCCCAGACCCCATCTGGAATTCACGTATGAATTCTCCTTTTTTTGGACAGGAAGAATATTCCATAGCATTACGTGCGATAGGAAAGATATGACGCTTGGGATGCTTGAGCAACGATTAATCGTTAAAAAGCGCTGTGTATCGCGAACCAGGATCGAAATGGGTCTTATGCATGCGACCGTATTAACATACAACATTAGTTATTCTACATGCGAACAGTTGACTACCCCAGGAGCCGTATTGCTCTGATTTCTGTAGCAATTATAGCATATGCCCAATGACTACCTTTGTATGGGGTCCATGCAGAATTATTACCTGAGACGCATTAACAGCAGTATGATTTGCAGTCAAGAGCTAACTAATTTTAGTGTTAAATTTTATACAGGTATACATGAAGAAATGGATGTTACCTACTTTGTTATATATACCGTGTACTGTCAATTGGCGAAAGTTACGTGACAGGTCCGGCACCTGTACGAGGTCATTTATGCGCTCCGTGATTTTGATGCGGAAATCTAGGATCTGGTCATAATAAATTTTGAACATCAGTAAAATATCAGTGATTGTAGATGACTCTGTGAATACTTGACTGTCACCAATTACTTTCATAACCCATATTCTAAACCTCTTTTTTAAATTTCGAGTTTTCTCGCTATGCTGTATATTACGTATATGGTTACTTTCGCTGAAGAATATCTGTTCGGGCGATATGTGATAATAATTCGATGAAAATCATGAATCGAGTTTTAATTGACACTTAAATTGAAATTGAACTTTTCCGAAGTAATAATTCAAATCTGAAAGATGGCAACGACCTATAGTTTTGTTTTTAGAAAATCAACGAGTGATACTGATTTTTTTTTCATACTCTGAGGATCGTCAGGTTTCCTGTGAGTCGTTTCTCCTATGTTAGCTAAGATTACGCATATGTGAATACGTATGAGAATTTTTGTAAATACAGATGCATGAGGCGTGCATATGTAACATAAGCGATGAGGTGCAGGGAAAGTGCCAAGCTAATAGCGTGCAGGGTATATAAGGCTGATGCTAGAAAACGAAGCGGCTCAGTCAGTGGTTTAAAGACCACGTTAAAACACGGGCGCAACGTATCATGAATATTAAGGTAAGTCGAAAATGGAAGGACTACGCTATTTCGATGATCAGGGGAAATAAAGACTTTTTCGAGTCATGAGAAATACTTAAATTCATCCGGTTTTATAGTCGAGTGGATAATTGGTGTGCACAAACTATTGGCGCTTGGTTCAGATAAACGTTAACTGGGTTCATTATCAAATCTGGTCGATCACTCTGGGAAGGTACATACGTGAACACGGGGGTATACGTAAACAGGGAATTATTATGAGGATCACAAATAACGTAGATAAACGTACAGATACCTAAACGAGGTACGAGCTATAACCTTCATTGACTCAACATTCCTGATTACTTGAATTCAGATCTTGATAGGCCTAGTGGCCTTGGCCACTGCGGCACGCTGCGTGGAAGTATCACAGAAGGAGTCCACTGGAACTAAGAGCATATCCCCGGAAAAGGACTCGGAGTCATCGTCCAGCGACAAGAAGCCGGAGAAACGTGGACTGTACAGTAGCTATGGAGATGCTGGAGGTTACGGTTCAGGCGGTTATGGGTCGGATGGTTACGGATCAGGAGGTCACGATTTCGGCAGTGGATCCGACGGTGGTGGAAGTAGCAGCTACGATCAGCAGGAGCACGTGAAGACTGTAACAGTAGTGAAGAAGATCCCAGTACCTTATGAGGTCGCGAAGCATGTACCCTACACCGTAGAGAAACATGTACCTTATAAGGTAAAGGTTGGAGTACCGCAGCCCTACACAGTTGAAAAGCATGTACCCTATCCTGTGAAGGTATACGTTAAAGTACCTGTGCATGTTCCTCAACCTTATACCGTGGAGAAGAAGGTCCCTTACGAGGTCAAGTTTCCCGTAGATAAACCGTACGAGGTTAAGGTCTACGTACCTCAACCGTACACAGTGGAGAAACATATTCCTGTACCTGTTAAGGTTTCTGTACCTCAACCATATACTGTTGAGAAACATGTACCTTATCCAGTTAAGGTTAAGGTTCCAGTACCTCAACCTTATCCCGTGGAGAAACCAGTTCCGTACGAAGTGAAGGTTCATGTTGATAAACCATATCCAGTACATGTACCAAAACCATATCCCGTGACAGTCCATAAACCTTATCCAGTGACTGTTGAAAAACCTGTACCCTATGAAGTTAAGGTACATGTTGATAAACCTTATCCTGTACATGTTGACAAACCGTATCCTATTCATATTAAGGTTCCCGTTCCTCAACCCTATCACGTGGCTAAACCAGTACCCTATCCCGTAGAAAAACCGGTTCCTTATCCCGTGAAGGTCCCGGTTGACAAACCGTACATCGTTGAGAAGGAAGTACCTTATCCTGTTGAGAAAGAGGTACCGGTGCCGGTTAAAGTACCTGTTGCTGTTCCAGTACACGTTAAACACGAGGAACACGGTTCTGATTTTGGAGGCGGTGATTATGGTGGCAATGGTGGTGGTTATGAATCGCAGGACGGGGGTTATTCTGAGGGTGGTTATGATTTGTCCTCCTACTCTCATCACGGTTGATTCAATGTTAATAAATTATGTATTGGGTGATTAGATATTTTTGTAGAAAAATCGTAGATCTAGGTCGAGGATTTTTTTGTTGACTGGTTTGCGAGGATTTCGGAACATTGAAAAATTTATATATCCGGCAGATATATATATATTCATATATATTATGGAAATTATCAAAAATCGCCCCTGCACTGTCTTACGTTTACTTCCGGTATAAACAGGTGCCCCAAAGAGACGTGAACAACGATCTAGCCGTATTTTATAAGATAATAACTTAGCGTCTATAGGCAAGGTCCATACCACGTTGAACTTAACGTCCATAAAAATCCTGTTATAATAGAACTGAAATTGCATTAGTCAAAGTACCTGTATGGATGGTTTAATGTTTAATGTATTAAATAAATTTTAATAAATATTTTTCATTTTTCTTTGTGTATCTATATATACGTATATACTAAAAAATATTCCACTATAAATTTATCCTCAAATACTCTAGTAGAATTTATGTGCTTATAAAAAATATAACGAGTCGTTAAAAAAGATTACAATCTAAATCCTGCATGCTGCGTCCATTGAATAAAAAATAGCGATGAACTGAGACTAGATAAAGGATAATTCTGAAGAAGCGATGGGTCCATTCGCTACCGTAGACAATTGCAAGAGTAAAATGATTAAGACTTTCTATTCTCATTTGCCATGTTACTTATCGCAGTGTTCAGTATTATTTACCAGGAAATAAATCCTATCGATTTCCTATGAAGTACCGAAAGTTCTTTCAATGAAATGAAATGCAAATACGTCACGTGTAGCCACGCTTATTCATTTTTCACTATAATAATGAGCACTGCCTTAAAAAGTATAATTTCTTCGTGAGCGATTGACTAAAAGTAATAAGTAAAAGTTAATATCACCCGCCATTAAAAGATTTAATAATTAGATAGGTATTCACTTTGTACGGAAATTCAAAAATTCAAACCGTAACGACTACCAACCAAAAAAGAAAATATACCCTATTAAATTTAATCGATATCAAGATCCACTCAGACTTTCGATTCGAACAAATCTTAATGATTACCATGCCGCAATTAAGAAACGCTCAGTAAGCTGCACTGCATCAGCGAAGAAAGTGCACTTTCCCTGCAGTTTCTATGCGTACACTCTTTAACGTCATTTATACCCGTACCCAGATTTCATATACATATGTTAAAACCCGCCATTATAAGACGGTGTAAAGTCCAGTGAGTCAAACATATTATTTGAATTTTACTATATCGTGAACTCGAATGCAGACGCAAGGTGGAGAGATCTGAATTTTATACTATCTATTGGCCACGGTCAAGTAAGAACGATTGGCTGAACGCGAGTTTATTTTCACTGATTAATTTACCTACTAATTAGCTATAGATCGACAAGATAAGATTTCCATTTTGTGCGTGCTTGAGAATTTTCAATGGCAATTCAATATTTTATACCGTATTTCGAAATCATTGTAAAACAGAATACACTATATTTAACTATAATATACACCCTGTATATTATAGTTAAATAATCTTCAGTGACTATCGCTCGTAAAAAGCAGTTGTCCATCTTGCTGTGACCGGCCAAGCGGTCAGTTTTGTGAAAGTGAAAAAAATCGCGACGATTCTGCCATGCGTGAATTATAACCGTGTTATATATACATATACGGGAATACGTAAGCAAGCACTTCTATTTATGTAGGTACTTTGTACTTCCGGTTTTCTACGGAGGCTTCTCTAATAATAAGGAAGCAGATTCATCGTTTCTTATGCATAAAGTCATTTATCGTTTTCACCATGCGTAAAGCATATACATACGTTAAGCTATGTTGAGCCATTTGTCATTATTTTTTCAATCGGTTGTACAAACGCCGTTACGTAATAATATCAAAATTACCAGTAGAATGAATATAGCCGTATTTGTCTGGGCTTCATTTTGTTCGTGCCATCGTGGCGTTTCCAGCCGTTGCTGCTGATATCGGGCGCGACTGTGAAGCGAAGGCAATTATCGTAGCGAAACTTGAACGTGGCGGCTGGAGCGAGTGTTGGCGTCTGATACGACGGGTCAGGTCCCACGGGATTCTCAGGGATTCAAACGGGACTATCCCGCCTCTCATCACAGTTAATTACAGAGTCCTTCTCTCACCCCATTTTGCCACCCTTATTGCTGCGTGTATCGCCACCGTAAGCTTTTTCACAATTGAGGATTCCTTTTCAGGCTACGGATTTACAGGTACTTATTGTTTGCTCATAATTTCTATTTGACACTTTAATGAACTTATTATATATATAATTTTGAATTGGTAGAAAGTTTGAATATAATTTTAATATTTTTATAGGAAACAATTTTGGGTACCGAAAGGATTAAAAATTCTATCGGCTTATCAGCCTACTACATTCTCTTTTTTGATATTTCTCTTTCTCTTTTCATTTATCTATCTGTCTATGTATTTGTCTCTGTCTGTCTATTGCAGACCGTCCGTCTGTCTGTTTTTCTCTGCCGTCCTGGAGTAGTATGAGCGCGTCAATTTGGGCTTGAATACGTTTTAAGCGCCTCCCACAATCAGTGAGTGTCAGAAAAGCCTCCTCCGGGAATTCAAGTGAGCGAATCGTACCGGGATTGAACGCTTGAAATGGAATAATATCCAATAATCTCGCAGCCGAGAGAGGACGGGATAAAAAGGGACGTTTTATCGTAACATCGCAGCACCGGCGCCAGCCATTTCTGCTCGCTTTTGCACTCCCGGGCAAAATTAATTATTGATTTCGGATACGAGCATTCAGGGCGCTTTTAATCGAAAGCGAACCACTAACTGGGCGACCCGGCCTATTCCAAATAGACAGTCCTGCCTCAATATAGTAGTCAGGAATGTATACCAATTATATTTTCAATTCCAAAAAATCATGTTTTAAGATTTTTAGTATTATACTTTCATTGTGTATATAAAAATTTGTCAATAAATAATATAACATGAACGTTCAGTAAATTATTATACCGTAATAATGTTATCTTAATTAACGATTTTATTATAGTGCATACCATTTCCTAAAGGTAATACATTTTAATTAAGTAATACGAGATTTTAAACACAAAAGCGTTAAAAAGGCACGAATGCACAATTTATGGAAATAATGCAAGCATCAATAAGGTCTGATTGTTTTATTAGTAAATAATGATGACCAATGAATAAAGGATTCCAATGTGACAATCGTGTTAGTTAAGCTCAGTAATAGCAGATGATAATGTCGTACTTTCTTTATCCGCTACTAATGGCTGCAGGCTTGATGCTCGGAGTAGCGCCACTGTCGGATCGAGGTTTTGGCGCTTCTTCCCTCGCGTTCGGCAGATTTTCTACGATCTAGATTAAAGTATTCCGAGAAAACATGATTACATAAAATCTTCGTAATACTAAATTGTGCAACATCCCATTAAGTTGACATTGCAGTAAATATACAGAAAGCAGTGACAACACTGATTCTATATGTTCACTATGACAAGTTAAATTGTACGTCGTTACCCACGAGGGTATAAATCTGAAATCGAAATCTCATATTGGAAAAATGACTGACGCGGCAAGAGGGTAAATAATTAATAAGGCATATTGGAAAAATAGGAAATAAGGATTTTTTTTAAACGAGCGTAAAATTGTTTTGGTTATTTTTTTGTGTATATTTTTGTGCCAATCTCTTGTGAGAATGCTTATATTAAGAAAAGGGAGAGAGGATTGTATATGAATAACACCATCACCGCGATGCGTAATCGTACATACAATCCACAATTATGCAATTCTTTGATGCACTTTTCAATCAGCTCATGATTTTATGCATTGCGTTCGATCATCGCAATTAGATCGATTTTATTTGAAAATTTTAAGCTATGTCTTTGATCACCTTCTGTAACTCTGCCTTGGAGAACATGTGAAAGAATGCTCCTGGTGTCATTGTCATTACTTCAATGTTGGTTTCATTTAGTTTTTCCTCCATGACCTGCTTTAAGATTGTTAATGCTGATGTTGTTGCCTCCTTCAGTGTCATTGACTGCAAAAAAATTTTTGGAATAAAAAGGTTTAGGAATTATATGATGTACTATAGTGTATGATACCTTGTGATACACTTCTTGAAGTGACTGTTGTGCACCTTCGCTACCTGATCCAATAGCTTTTGCATCAAATTGAACAAATGTACCGGATGGATCCATATGAAAAAGTTGGGGTCCTTTTTCGTCAATTCCAGCAAATAATATTGCTACACCAAATGGCCTAGACATGGCACTGCCATCATCATCACTGTCCCCAAACTGTATTGCAAGATTGGATACAGCTTGAGCTGCTGACTCTACTGTCATTTTCTCATTATAAATGAACCAATGATTTTGGCATTCAACCCTAGCCCGATCGATCATTGTTCTTGAATCTGCCATTAGACCAGAAACTGCACAACCAATATGCTTGTCAACTTCCACAATTTTTTCTACTGTTGTTGGCTCCATTAATGGAGAAGTAATACGTTTTTCCACTGCCAAGATTACACCTTCCGAAGTTGCAATACCTATGGCAGTGGATCCTAGTTTTATAGCTTCAATTGCATATTCTACTTGGAATAAACGACCTTCCGGAGAAAACGTGTTAACACCACGATCATATTCCGAACGTGTCAGAAACATCTGCAAATTAAAAAAATTATTACAAGTAAATTCACCATCAACACAAACTCTGAGGAACGTAATTTAATTTTTAGTTTAAAAAGCTGTATAAATACATAGAATCTAGAGTTTATAAAATGCTTTCAATAGTTGATACACTATTCAAATACAGTCTACAAAATCTTATTAGAGGTTAACTATCATGACACTGCAAAACTATATAAGTGTACTATTATCTTATATCTTATAATTTTGGCGTATAGCTAATCTAATATTGACTGTAACAGAATATGAATTTTACCTTCAAAGTTCACAGTTGGTCCAAAAGGAAACAACTCAAAATTAAGTGAAGCCGACTTATCACAAACGCTAGTCACGTAAAATCACGAACAATCAAGAGCGAATGCGAATGGTAGAAGCGCAGAGATGAGTAGGAAGATGCACAACGCTATGGTTTTAGGCGATACCAAAAGCATGGCGCTAAATCCTAGCGGTGAATCCGGGAGTAGCATTTTGTGATCATCGCCTCCGTCGATAATGCGTATCCCGTCGTAGCCGAGCTGAGGGTGACACGACCGTGTAATTTGGCGGGCAGCGATACTCCGCTACTCCCCACAAAAAAAATATTTAGGTAACATCTGATGAGCGGCCCCGTTCTAAAGGCTGCTCTACGAACCAGTGGTAATTTGCGGCGAACTTCTCCCCGCCAAGCTACATGTTCATGATCACGTTAAGCTGGGTTACAACGGGATATGCATTAACGACGGAGGCGATGATCACAAAATCCTACTCCTGGAACTCGCCGCTACGATTTAGCGCGATGTGTTTGGTATCGCCCACAGACCACTTATTGGAGACATAGACTATAGACTGTTAGCACGAGCAGCAACGCCATCTGATCGGTAGGTTTTATAAGTATTCTATGTTTCACTACAGCCTATTGGAGTGTCAACCCCCTAATATCGCCTAAAATTGTAGCGTTATGCATCTCCCGGGTGGACTGCAGTATACGACTCCGAACTGAAGTTGGCTGTTAGTAACTTAGAGTTTCAACGTAACGCCATCTGCCAAATGCAATGCGAATCTTATGGAATAGTGGCGCTACCTGATCGGAAAAAAGTGAAACTATGTTTAAAAATTTGAAATGAATATACTTTTACTGTTATCATATATTTTATTTTGTCATACAAATATATTTTCATAAAATATGATCTAGTAATCGCAATAGGTATTCCATGTTTGAAGATTTTTTTCGATCAATTTTCGTGCAAGCCCATGTTGCGCAGCAGTAGTCGGTGTTTTTTGACAACAGTCAATGATCGATCGATGGCTACACTCGTGCCTCTCGTTAAGGAATTTATTGCACCTGGCACCACAATCGTTAGCGATTGTTGGAAAGCTTATGAATTCCTAGGTGCAGAAGATTACGAGCATCTGACCGTTAATCATTCATTGACTTTCAAAGATTCCGAAACTGGTGCTTCCACAAACGTTATAGAAGGATTGTGGGCATTGGTAAAACGGCAATGGCCGGATTGCAATGGCAGCAAAGGCATGTTCTCCTCATGTTTAGGGGAGTTTATGTACCGGCGCTTGTGAGCAGATGCCCTTGATCCTTTTGAAACGTTTTCTTCATCTAACGACGTGGACGCTGCAGAGGACACTGACGCAGCGGAAGCAAGCGGAAGTAGATTTTGAATTCGAATCGTCGACGGAGGAAATTTCAAAAATTCGGCACTTTTCAGAGCCATCAATTATTGACGTAGCATCAACTTCTCGATTCACAATGTTTTGCGTAAGACGAAAGAAGAGGTTTCAGCTTCGAAATTTGTAAATAATTATGTAAATTTACGTATAATATATTTTTTCAGATGTTCATTAATTAATATATATGTATATTTATGATTAAAGAGTATTTTGGGGACAATTTGAAATATATAATGTATATATTGAGGACAATTGTATAGTTTGGAGTCCAACTTGAATCTAATTTCAATATAACGTATACTTTGAGAACCATAAAGCGGACTGTCATCAAATTTGTTTATATTTTTCTAATGTTACACAGCCAGTGTCTGTGATAGGCTTAGAAGTTTCATTTGGTTAGATTAGGTTAGAATTCCAATGCTGTGATGTCATAAGGTTTAGTTTTTCTTTTAATATTAGCTTGTTATTGTGAACGCCCTAAATTTCCAAGATCTTTAAACTATACGATTTACATGTTTATATATTCCAATAAAAATAAATTTGTTTTATCATTTTAAACATTGTTAACTTTTTTCCGAATAGGCGGCGTGATTATTCATGAGATTCACATTATATTCGACAGATGGCGTTACATAAAAAAATCTAAGTCACTAGCAGCCAACTTCAGTTCGGAGTCGTATACTGCAGCTTTACCCATCTCCCTACTCATCTCCGTTTTTTATATAGAGGATCTACAGTCTACTAAGGTTGCAGCATCAATGGAGCTTTTAAAAGATACCGGTTCATCAAGTAGAAATGGCAACGTTTTCAAGTTGTAGGTTATTGAAACATAATAAATTAATACGTATATCAGACCAGAACCATTGGAAAAAAGACTATTTATCCTTAATTAGATTTAGTACGCATAAATCATTCAATGAATCCGAAGTGGTTGTTCCATTGCCTAACGGGTAAGAACATCGTATTATCTTTAAAGCTAACCTTCAATTTCTTTACGTAAATTCTGTAGCACAGTATCCTTTAGATAAAGAAAAATATATATTAGAACATGACTTTAAAAATGATGTCTAGTTGAACTAAATGCTCGACCTGTACTTATAATATTTTTCATTGTCTTCATCAATGGTGTGACAGTGTATTTATGGTTTAAAAGAAAAGCATGTTATCATCGTTAATTAATAAAATTTGTTATTGATACATTTGTTTATTTATTCCGTATAAATAAAAATTTCAAACTTTTGCAATTGTAATCAATCAATAGCATACTTGCTTAGACATTTCTAAAGTATTTTTCAAGATATATAATCTTCATTTATTTTAAATGATCTAATTCATTTAGGAGGAACCTTAGGCTCTCCACAGGTAAATATGCACGTTTTGCTGATGGATGTGCTGTGGCTTCTCTCGGAGACACCTCTGTTATGGTTACGACAGTTAGTAAAACTTATACATCCAATACTTCATTTCTACCTCTGGTAGTAGACTATAAACAAAAAGGAGCTGCAGCTGGCCGTATCCCTACAAATTTTCTACGGCGGGAACTGGGACCAACTGAGTATGAAATTTTAACAAGTCGTCTAATAGATAGATCAATTAGACCACTTTTTCCACAAGGATATTCTTATGAGACACAGATAATGTGTAACATGTTGGCAATAGATGGTGTCAACGACCCAGATGTACTTTCCATTAATGGTGCGTCCGCTGCTTTAGCTTTGTCCGATGTACCATGGAATGGTCCTATTGGTGCTGTTAGAGTAGGATTGATTGATAATGAAATAATAATTAATCCAACCCGACGAGAAATGCAACAAAGCTTACTGAATCTTATTATAAGTGCTAAAAGCCAAAATTTAGTCATTATGATGGAAGCATCAGCAGAGAATATCTTGGAGCAAGATTTAAAAAAGGGTATCAAGCTTGGTGTGAAGGAATGTCAAGGAATTGTTACTTCAATACAACAGCTACAAAAAAGTCATGGAAAACCAAAAAGAGATCTAATACCTGTTTCTGAGAGTTTTCAAGAATTAATGAGTACTGTGAGATCTATATCAGAGATGAAGCTTCGTGAAATATTCACGGACTATAAACACGACAAGATATCAAGAGATACAGCTGTTAACAATGTTAGAACGGATGTTATGGAAAGTATGAAAAAGAGTTACTCAGATTTGGACCTCCCTATGGTGGTGGAAGCTTTTGGACAAATTAGTAAAGAAATCTTCCGATCTCTTATTTTCGAAAATGAGATAAGGTATTGAAATTTACTTGAACACGTAAGTAATCCCTACTATAAATTGCTGAACTTTAAATCAATTGTGTTACAGATGCGATGGTCGAAAACTAGAAGAAATCCGAGATATAACGTGTGAAGTAAATCTGTATAAACCTCTCCATGGATCAGCTCTGTTTCAGCGAGGTCAGACGCAAGTCTTTTGCACAGTAACTCTTGATTCTGTTGAGAGTGCCTTAAAAATGGATCCGATATCCATGCTAGCAGGGTATGTAAAATTGACTTAGTGTTATTAAAATACATTTTGTTAAATCCCTTTTCTCTTTAGTGGAATAAAAGAGAAAAATTTCTTTTTGCATTACGAGTTTCCACCGTATGCCACTAACGAAACAGGACGAATGGGTCCCATAGGTCGAAGAGAAATGGGCCATGGGGCTTTGGCTGAAAGAGGCTTACGCGCTGTCCTTCCAAAAGATTATCCATTCACCATAAGACTTACCAGCGAAGTCCTGGAGTCAAATGGTAAGACGATTATTGCATTATGATTCGTATATCAAATTGATATCATAATATCAATTACATTTAGCAATAATGTTTCTATTAAAGGTTCTTCATCTATGGCATCTGTCTGTGGAGGAAGTATGGCTCTAATGGATGCTGGTGTACCTATATCTTCTGCAGCAGCGGGTGTTGCAATAGGTTTAATTACTAAATATGATAAAAACTCACAACAAATTGAAGATTACAGGATACTCACAGACTTACTGGTACCTAATCTCAGTTTTGCATATCAGTATTTTCATAACGCCTAGAGAAATATATGTACACAGAAATATTCTTTGTTCACTAGGGTATCGAAGACTACATGGGAGACATGGACTTTAAGGTAGCTGGAACAAAAAAAGGATTTACTGCTTTGCAGGCTGACATAAAGATTCCTGGTCTTCCATTAAAAATCGTAATGGAGAGCATATCTCGTGCTCTAGAGGCCAAATCACAAATTATTAATATTATGAACACAGTCATTGCTAAGCCTAGATCTGAAAAGAAAGACAATTTGCCCGTTACAGAAGACATTGAAGTACCAGTTCATCAACGAGGTAAATTCCTCGGAGTGGGAGGTTCAAATTTAAAAAAGATTTTGGTCGAGACTGGAGTCCACGTAAGTATTCGCATCTTTTATAGTCATTATTTGTCATCTTTGTGGAAAATGCATCAATTTCATTCCTTCTACCACACTATATGTATGAAAATAATTATTCGCAGATACATCCTTCAGATGAAAATATATATACTATCTTCGCGCCTAACCAAGCAGCAATGGACGAAGCAAAGGAAATGATTCAGAATTTAATGTCACAATCGCGCGAACCAACTCTCGACTTTGGTGGTATTTATACGGCAAAGATAGTTGAGATTCGCGAGACTGGCGTTATGGTTACTCTGTATCCCACCATGAATCCAACGCTGCTTCATAATTCCCAATTAGATCAACGCAAGATTAGCCATCCGTCCGCATTAGGTTTTGAAGTAGGTCAAGAAATACAAGTTAAATATTTTGGAAGAGATCCAGTCTCAGGAATCATAAGGTTGTCACGCAAAGTCTTACAAACTCCAGGAAATAATATAATTAAAAATTTCGTATCGACATCGTGAAAACGCAACAGAATATTTTATAATAATGTAAATGAGATAATTAGAGCAATTTATGAAGGTTGCTCAAGGATCTAGCACGGGAAAATATAGACACTGTTATATATTTGTCTACACAAGTACAAAGTTTCAGTGACGTGAGTGTTTAGAACTTATGTCATCAAAGGAGACTCATAGAACATTGTGTATTCGTGCTGTTACGGACATTCTCCATATTTGCATGTAGAGCACTTGTATATATTATTAATTTTCATATAACTGTACCAAGACATTGTTTTTCTCACTGTACATTACTTATTTTGTTAAATAAATTGCGAGACTCAGAATTGTGTGATAGTATCTGCAATGATAGATTATAATTTGTATAAAGTTTCGATATAATAAAATAATGACTATTCGAACGTTAATTTATTAGTATACTTTTATCGATCAGTACTGATTATCATAAAAAATTTATCTTCTGACAGGAAACGATGAAAAGACTTCTTCATCTTCTTCCGGTACTTCAATTACATGACCTGTCGGTAAATTAAGCTGACAGTCATTCAACACTTTTTTGCAGATTGTTGCTGAATGTTTAAACAATTCCTTCTCTCGTTTAGTTAAACGAAGCTTAATGATATTCTGAACTCCTCTTGCAGATATTTTACAAGGTACGGAAAGAAATACTTCTAAATCCATATCATAGTGTCCCTAAAATAATTTTTGATAAAAAATTCTACGGAAAAAATAAGTAACAGCTTAAATTAAAAACTTACCCCAACAAGTGTGGATACGGAATATACATTTTTTCTATTTTGCAATATAGTCTGACAAAGATCAACTATACTCATGATAACAGTCCACTGCAGATGACCTCTCGCAGAATTCGTATCAGCATTTCTACAAGAATGTGTCTTATCACAAATTCTCTTCAACTGACCCAGAAGATCGGGATCCCCTGCACTTACACACGCACGAAGGCTTCAAGTATGTCTGACCATTCCTCAGCTATCTGACTTCCATTCAAGTGACTCAATTTTGAATCAACCATATTAACACTTGACCATACAGGAAGACAATTTTCTCCACGTTCACCAATAATCCAAGCGTCAATAATACTGATTGGCAAATTGATTTTCTTTGCAAGAAGATTACGCAAATTAACAGTGTCAAGATTCGTACCGGTTCCTATTACTTGATTCGAAGGTAACTGCGTCATTCTCCATACAACCCAGCTCATTAGATCGACTAAAAATTAAAATATTTTCCTACAGATATTCTGTAACGATTACACGTGAAAATTAATGGCTCACTGTACCCGGTTCTATGGCTACCAGGAACACTGCTTCTGGACTATGTTCTGCTAAATTCCTTACGTAATTATTTAATTTCTGAATGTTTTTTCGTACCGCGTTCATTTTATTCAGATTCACATTGTCATTTTCACCGATTATTATTATAAGCTGCGAAGTAGCCGTGTCCATTGGATCTGTAGAGAATGAACTCAGAGTCATGATAATTTATGGAGGACGTGATTAAAATATTTGTAATATAATTTTATTAGCTTTCTATTACCATTGCTACAAAGGATATTTGATTGTTCCGTGTATGAAGAGGCACGTCGAATGTCTATCGTGTCGTCTAATAATCTGGAGACAGACTGATCATCGTAAAACATTATTTCTCTCGTAATATCCTATGGGAGAAATATCATAGATTATAATACCGATGACGTAACTTTATAGTAAATAAAAGATAACTATTTTACTCTGCCCTAGTATCATTAAGAAATTACCTTTAATATGAGACTCATTGCACAGGCAGACGCGATACTATTTGCTCCCACGAAGGTAACTTTATTGCGTGGAACTTCGTCGTGTTCAATAATATTAGCCTCCTCGGGAATATTATGATAGCTGAATGAAACATTTTTAACTTTATTATACCGTGCTATACTTTTTATACGTTAAATTTTTAATAGACAAATTTTTACTTTCTTTTCATTTCGCCCAATAAATGGATTGATAATTTATTTTCAAGTGGAATGTCAAACGAGTTTGTATAACAATTCGAATCCACGTCTTCCTCTGATATCGTTACCTTCTTCGAAGATGCTTTGCTGATTAGGTTATCTGCGTTCGTTTGTTTCAGATTCTTCAAAGCATTTCGCAATGATTTCTCATCTCTCTTTGAGGAATATTCTAAACCTATCATAATGATGGTTCGACAATTTTTTATGTTATCTGTCAAATCTTCCAACTATCGTACTACCTTCTGTTGGGTTTGGAGGAGTCGTATTATTTTCTTGAAATCGACAATTACTCAGAGCGTACACAGCAGTCCCGTTCTTCTCGTAAAATATTCTATTCTCAAAATTCTCCGTGCCATTTTTTCTATTGGATGATTTCATAACATCGAGTTTATTGGAAGCACGTGCATCGATTTCTTTTGGAACTGGCGCCTGGTCCATATTCCAATTTATCACTGGACGAAAGGACTGTTCCGACGGGGAGTTGTCGTTATTTTTTGAAATTTTATTTTCCCGAACATCCACATTCGTGACAGCTTTCAATGGTGATATAGTACCTATGTCTTTTACGTCATTTTAGTGTGTTATTCGATGTTACACATTTTTCTATTATTATTGATGCATTCTTTAATATCGATCATACAGACATTCCATTACCTATATCAGACTTATCCGATCTCATTTGTTTTCGAAATCCTGTAGATTCCAAAAATTCTTTATCTTTTAACAATAAGGGGAATCCGTGGGAATTTGGTATTAGGTCAGTTTTAATTGCAACGTCATTAACCAAATACGACCTGTCCATTTTATTATTGTAGTTTTCACTCAAATTCTCGGCTGTTGCGGATAACGAATGGGAACATCCCTTACAATGCTTAGATCTAAAAATATGAATTTCAAGTAAATTGCCCTAATAGGACAAGTAATATCATACGTTAGCTTACATTGTTCTTTCCATGAGATTCTCCTCAAGATAATTAACATTTCCTGAAGAACAGAACGTTGTCTCGTCATTTAATGAACCTCGTACGCGAGAAGGAGCAATTACACTCAATCTTTCTTGATCCTTAATTTCCAATTCTTTTCCGGTATTCAACGCCGTCCGTTCTCCTTTCATTTCATTTCTCCTTGGCACTCCTTCTCCACTAATTTCTTTCATTTCGATTATATCCACTCCCATGTACCTGGAATTTCCTTCTCTCTCAGACGCATTATAATTTTCATAACAGCTCAAAAGAAGCTGAGGGCTTTTTTCTTTAATTTCTTTAGGCACGTGTTTCTCAAAATATATCTCATCCTTCTCTTTCAGTTTACACGGTATATTTGGACATCCTGTCAAGCTGTTCGGTCTAAAAGTAGAGAGGAAAGTTATTTTCGTTATGCAGCAGATTCAATATCCCGTCGAGGATAATCTAGAAAAAGCTCAAAAACAAAGAGACTTCCATTGAAGACCAGTTAAGGGGTTATTACAAAAAAAATTTACTTCATTTGATAGGGTATGGTTTAGTGATTTTTTTAGGTTAGAAATGTACGCAAGTCAAACTCGAGATCGTCATTTAACTACGTTGTGAAATAGTTCAATTAAAGCGGATGGTCGCGCGATTTTCTAATCCATTTGAAAAGCATCGAGTTGAAGAGTCTCGGACGCTCGACGCGCCTACTTTCGGTTCAAAGGGACTAGGATTATTAAGTCTAATACAAACGTAATGATTGTCTTTGGATATGTGAATTATTAAAGGGTTGTTATTTCCGAAATATGGACGTCATGCTTGTAAAAATAATTACTTTAGAACTTTGCAAATGGGATTGTTTTGAGAATGTTGCAAATTTAATATGAATTGTTAAATTTCCAATTTAGATACCTGGAGTGCATAGCATAATTTAATTGACTCTGCTCATCGTTGTAATTAAATTTATCTATTAATTCTTTAGTTACTTCATGGTTTTTCGAAATAGGACATTTCAGTGTGGTACAAGAGGTGGTCGCTGGTTTTGAAAATTCTAACAAAGAGTTTGAATCTTCTTTTTGTGATAAATATTTATATTGAAGTTCATAATTTAATTTGTCCTTAGTTTGACAACAATTATTATTGAAATCCTGCAATTGTTCAATTGGTATTTCTAGGTTGTACTTTTTCTTCCATTTTCTTTCATTCTTTGATAATTTGCTGGATTCCTTGTCCATGAATCTGCAGCAGAAGTTTGGACTCTTTTAAAAGAACTAAACGTAGTTGTAATACTTACGTGTTTATTACGGCTTCCCTAAAAGGAAAGAAAAACTTTGACATACTTAATTTGTTCAGAAGAAAAAAAAGTGAGATTTTTCAAAAAATCAATTTACCCTAAAATCACTAATGGATTTTTCTTAGTGTACTTTTCCGACTTTTTCGTCTCCTTTATCATCTTCTTCCTTATCACCGCAGGACACTCGCCAGTGCTGCACAACTTCTCATGCTTTAGTTTCTTATTCACAGGACAATTAGGCAGATAACACATTTTTCTTTCAGTTTTTAGATCGTAATTCTTCGTTTCTCTCCTTTCCGTGATATCCTGTAACCTTTTATCGTCCGCATCCTTAATCTGATCCTTGGCTGAATGTTCCATCTGTATACAGGGCAAAGTTTGAGCCGTTGCATTGCTTTGGTATTCCGTCCATGATTCATCTTCTTTCGGACTAACCGTGTCAAAGGTCAAGTCATACCTCTCGCGTCTAAAAATAATGCATTATTTAAAGGTTAATCTAAATATGCATAAATCAATAAATCATACTGTAATCAAAAGCTTACGCGATTTTCAAATAATCTGACTTCAATTGACAAATCGGATTTTGCAGGGGTCCTTTGTTTTCTCTTTGACGATACCTACTTGAATACCGTTTCATGAAAATAACCTTATCGAGATATAAATAGTGTTCTTATCGCTAGAAAGCCTTCTCGGAGTACTTTCTAATAGTGTTGTCTAATCTACCTCGTGGAAATCGAATCCCGACTGTCAGCCTTTACCTACGAAATTAAAGCCCTAAGTGAAAACGGCTACGAAAAAATTAATAAGGACGATTATTATTTTCCTATTTTGAGAATTTCTCAGGGACAAGCTTACAGCAGGTCCTGTATAAAAATTGGAATTGCAGATTTGACCTACTTTTTTCTTGATTTCATATTCAGGTGGACTGAAATTGATGATTTTTGTTTTAAATAAATAATACAGCGAATATGAATTATTTATTTACAGTTCATCCTCTTGTAACTTCTTATTGTTTCTCCATCTGCTTTCATCATTTTCCTTTGGAATTGACATGATAAATCATAAATACTAATTTTTCATTGACATTCTGCATCCAATGGATTTTTTTTTATAAGCGAATAAAAATTTTACATAAATCTGTCACGAATTAGAAATTTTGCGGGGAAGATGTTTATAATCGATTATGATCAAATCGAATATCGAATTATATTAAACGAAAGATGCATAGCAGACGTAATGAGGCTGATTACAGTTCTCTGCTATAAAACAGCAGAATATCAGCTTGGGGAATGGCTGGCCGAGCATTTTATCAGTTCGTATGCAAACGCAGCTCGACATTTACTCTAGCGATGGTGGTTGGTGCATTTTTCTTCGAACGTGCATTCGATCACGCATGCGAATATGTGTTTGAGGAGCTGAATCGAGGGGTACGTTATCACGATATTATTAAAATATAATAATCTTAGCCTATAATGACCCTGATAAATTCCTTATGCAGTATTCGATTTCACAATCTCTGACTTCCGAGGTTAACTGAGATAGTTAGCTAACGGAACCGAGGTTAATCTAATATAGAACTATTGTACATTTGTAAATATTTCTATTTCTTAATTATTTTTAATAATTATTTTCAGAGACTCTGGAATGACATCAAAGATAACTACAAACAAAAGGCAGAGGAGACGCACCACGATGGCGTCCAAATAACACCTCAAAATACGTCTCAAGTCGAGGATAACAATAAGAGGAAAAATGAATGATTATTTACTGACTTCCATAAAACTTTATTGGGATCATTCAGGTTGCTTGTCAAGTATAAAAAGAGCAAACTTTGTCAATGCTTGGTTGTTCTTGAAATAAATTGAAATTGTTCCTGGAAATCTAAATCATAGTCAGACAAGGTTCTACTCAAACATCAATTGCAGTTACCAGTTCAATGAACAAACCAAACACTTGAAAACCTAAATTAGAAGCAGTTATATGTGAAACTATAAAGATTTGCAATGTTGCTATTGGCCCAGATTCTGAAATGCAATTAGGTGTTACAGTATTTAAAAGTATTACTACCGATGAAGTATTTAAGCATTTTGGGGTAAGTATAACGCAAGGAAATAAATTTTAATGTGTAAGAATATACGTATCTTCAGCGCTTCTATCTAAGAGATGGCGCTCATGTTTCGCGCCCCCCGACACTTACGTACATAGGGTATAAGTAGCAGCCATGTTAGGCACTCGGTATCAAACGCAGTGTGACTGCGATTCCTGACTAATTATAAGTGTGAGCTAAACGAGAGTTTTAACCAGACTTACTGAAAAGCACAAACGAGTGAGTAGTGTTTGATTAAATTATTTAATACGATAGATGTATATTGGGTTTTTAAAATTAATTTATATTTTGAAAAATGATCGATATGGCGTGTCTTTCAAAATAGAAAAGTTCGTTGAATACAATTTGCCTAAAACTTTCAATTAACCATTTCCTATAAATGATCGAAACAATTTTTTCAGTGAAGATATCAAAACTCTGGACTACGGTCATTCTACATGTTTGTCTATTGGCATTCATGGGATGTCAAGAAACAACAGAGTCCATTGTCGCAGTCGATGGATACCTGGATGAGATATGTAATCAAACGGAAAACAAAATAAGCATAAATTTTGAAAGCATGGGATTAAATACACTCGGCTCGAAATTTTTATCAAGTTTACACGTCGTTGCGTTAAGTTTGAGAAGAAATGATATTTCGAACATAGCACGCGATGCTTTCGCGTGGTTACCAAATCTTTGCTACCTTGATCTATCGATGAATCCTTCAAGACTAGATATAATAATATACCTTGAACTGCCTGTGAAACTAAAAGTATTGGTTATGGATTCCGTTTTTCGAAGTCACGACAATTATTATGCTTATAATTCTGAAGAACAACCAATGGTCTCTCATATATATCCAGAAGTAGAGTACTTATATCTTCGAAATAACGAGTTATCCAAATTAAAATCTTGTTGGAAATTGTTATTTCCTAACGTCACACATTTATTTCTTTCAAACAACAATTTTGAGCAGGAATCACTATCCACTATTCCAGAGTCTGTCACACACCTCTATCTAGAAAACAATAATATTAGAAGTTTTCTTATGAAAAACATTGCAAACCTTGTATCTTTAGCATTGGACGGGAACAATATTGAATATACTGGTTTTAATTACGACAACCCATTTGCACGCACTAGAAGCAATTTAGAAATATTGTCTCTAGGGAATAACAAAATTATTGAAATACATCCGGCTACATTTAGGTATATGAATAATCTAAAAAGTCTGAATTTGTCACATAATCAAATAAGTAACTTAGACACCGAAATCTTTTTAAATACACCAAACTTGGAGACTCTGTTTTTAGATCATAACGAACTACGTGCAGTTCCTAATCTATGCAGTGTTCAAAAACTTGAAAGTCTCTCTTTGCAATATAATAAAATAAGGTCCATGAGCGCAAATACTTTCTGTGCCGCGATCGCATTGAAGTATCTTAACTTAGCTGGTAATCAAATATCCAACTTACAGTTCGATGCATTCCGGAATCTAAAAACGCTGGAAGTATTAGATCTTTCGCAAAATATTCTGTATGAGCTTCCAGCAAACTGGAATTTATCACTAAATGTTCTTACTGATCTTTATTTAGACAGCAATTGTTTCAAAGATTTGGATCATCTCTATTTGAACAACACCCCTGCTCTACAAAATTTATATTTGATCAACAATCCTATAAAAACTTTAAATACTGATTCATTGCGTAACATAAGAAACTTGAACTTACATCTTTCATATATTGCGAAATGCAACAATGTCTTAACAGTCTTATGACAAAGTTAAAGTTCATAAGAATTTTAATAGTAAGTACAACCGACAACAGTAATTCAAAGTCGAACTGGAAGTCCAAATATGTATATCTTATAACATGCTTTACATTATTCTCTTATCTGTAATCTTATATGCATTGAAGAAATGCATTAGTGTTGAATAACTTTTTTTAATAACTACATTATTGCAATTGCCAGAAGGCGTATACATTATCTAAATAAAAAATTGTGGCTTAAGGTTAAAAAGTGTTATTATATCCTGTACAACGTATATTATAGCTCAATAACATGATAACCCTGTCGTACGGTTTGTGGACCATCCTGCCTCCACTATATAAAGGACGAAAATTACTTAAAACTCAGTCGTTGAAGTAAGCGAAAAAGGCAAACCGGTTGATCGTCAGGTAAGTACATATTTATAATAGATTTCCCAAATTTGAATATTGAACCATTTGCAGTAATCACCAGATTGAATAACAATTAGAAACCATCCATAAATATAAAATTTAAATATACTCGAATGTATTCTTTCGTTTATTTGTTGGGGAAAAAAATAACATTCAAATTTAAGAAATTGACTCATCTCCTAATTTCAATTTAATTTTTTTTATGCCACTCTTCTTATTCTCATTTCTATTTTCGTTCTCTTTTGCCTAATTTTCCTAATTAATCCTAGTCTGGCTGTTTATCACTGTCTTCCACCGTCGATCACATTCTTTAGCTTATAGGTCATTCACTATCTTTCTTCCCCTTTTTAGATAAGGACATTTTAATACACTGATGTTCGATTAGCCTTTTTTTTATGATTATGTTCGGAATTTAAAAAAAACATTCGCGAATTTCAATTCAGTTGTTACAGAACAGCACCATGTATTATTTCCTTCTGATTCTGTTTATACTTTCGGGATTATCAAATATTCAAGCCAAAAGTTCAGGGGTTGACATTTTTAATTTTCTTGGATGAAGACCCAACCACACGAAACTGCATAGCAACTCCTAATGAATTATTTTCAAGCAACGACGAAAAATTACCAGTCGGAAGATGCGAAGACATGAAGGAAAATATACTACTAAGACTTTCGAATGTGAAATTAAAAAAAAATTAATGCAGGATTCATTAATAGTCCTCATATATCATGTTTGAGCCTCGACGGCAATATGATTGATAATTTAGTGCCAGGCGCTTTCAATAATCTTCCAAACCTTGTGTATCTCGATCTAAGTCGAAATCAAATACCAACGAATTCCCTAATGCCGGTCGATACTTTCGAGAAGTTGACGACCTTAGTTCTTGATGAAAATTTAGCTTCTGGCTCTAGTAGGCTAAGTTACAGAGGATACTTGAGGGCCACTGGATATTTTCCAAAATTAAAATACTTGTATCTTCGTAAAAACGCAATAACAGATATTTCTCCGAACTTTAATCAGAATATATCAAATCTCTCGCACCTGTATTTATCCGAAAATGCGATCGGAGATAATATATTAGATTTCGCAAATAACATGCCAAATTCATTAACTCATGTTCACTTGGAACGTAATGGAATCCAGCGCATCGTCGATTGGCATTTGCTGTATTTCGAATCATTGTATCTAGATGGAAACAATATAAGGACGCTTTGTTATAAAATTTGCGATCAATCATCACTGTCACTAAAACTTGCATCGAACTTAGATACTCTATCGATATCTCATAATAATCTTGAAACTATAGATCCGAAATTATTCGATGATACCGTTAATCTGTTAAGTTTGGACCTTTCTCATAATGCTATCCAAACCATTCTTGAAGGAACGTTCGGTCAGACTGTGCGACTTGCTAATCTATCTTTAGATTATAACCTGCTGACTTCGATTCCTGATCTGAGCACAATGTGTAATATAAAGAATTTGCATTTAAATGACAATTACATCAGAAATATCTCCAGGGGTGCGTTTTCCAATTTGTCGTATTTGACGAACGTCACACTAAACAACAAGTTGATCGAACACATAGAACCACTGGCATTTTCGAGTTTGCCGATGCTAATGGAATTAGATCTTTCTAATAACAGTTTACACCATTTACCATTGGACTGGATTTTACCGCAGATAAATCTTCACAATCTTTACTTGAACATTAACAAATTTGAAAGCCTTGATCAAATTGCACTTGCCGATATTACATCCTTGGTGGAATTGCACATAAATGAAAATCCGCTGAAATACTTAACAATAAGATCATTTGAGTATCTGCCTGAAAATACAATTGTGTATATACAACGTAAAGAGTGTGATATACATTGCCGACATTTATATCAGCCTTATTATCATGGTCGTTACGGATGAATTTTCGGCAATCTTTACTTAAACATAAACAAAACTTAAAAGTTCTGTAAATTACATCTACTGCGTATACACTAAGATCCCATCCAAATTCAAAATTATACATCAGAAAAATATTTTGCAATTAAGAAGAATATATGAAATCGTATCAATGAGAACCTTGAGTCAAGAAGTTTTTACCTGACAAAATTCCTACAGTTATAAACCAGTTATTTGCGACGGATTGCATTGTTTATGAGAACTGTCAAAAAATACACATCAAACTCGTGGACCGACTATAGGTATATGGATTATTTTAATCCAGGGTCGATTATCTTTATAATAATCACTTAACGTTTAATTATCAATAATATAGTAAACGGTTATATGTCAAGGAATAGGAATATGCCTATGATTCGCTTTAGATTAATCGTAAGTGATAGTTCTAACTAATCAACGCTATAGCAAATTGAATTGCTCTTGCATGAATACTGTAATCCGCATATATTAAACCTTGTAAACTTGCTGTTAAAGCTGAGTTTCGTGAAGTTGAATATTAAAATAACTACAAAAGAATGAGTCTCTCAAATCTAAATTGAAAATCTAAAGTTTCAAAAAATTTCCACTTCTGGTCGCAAAACCTTAAAAGTTTAGTGCCATGCGAAAAAACAATATCTCTCAGTAAGACTATACAGTATACGAAATCTCGTATAGCTAAAAATCTCGTGCCAAGAGATTCGCTACCAGACAGAATCTCACCACTGTAACATGGAAGTAAGCTCCGACAAAAGGATCGGAGTAGCGACCCGCTTCCGGTGGTATTTGAAACATCCGCGTACCCTGATAAATCATCCATTCATCCCACTCGCTCATACCGGAAAGGTAGGAACAATAGAACTCACGACAGTGGGAAAGAAATTTGGCTGAACTCTTGTTGAATTGACTATGGTCTAAGTCAAGGATCAAAAAAGAGATAGTGATATAAAATTAAAACCCTTCCTAAGAATCGCAAGGGTACAACACTCAATGCATCCTTTTGATAAACTTGAAAGTACTTTTAAAGTCCTCGGGGCACAGCAGAGCGCATGGAACGAAGGGTGTGCTCTATCTGAGAGACATTCTCAAGCCGTAGATCGTACTAGGTGGTACACAGCCCGTAGATACGCATGCGCCGATTACAGTGGGTAGCTCACGGAGCCAAAGGGATGCTGTCGGAGAATGGGAAAGGAAAGCACCAGGGATGGAATATATAGATACGTACGTACGTATACATATAGTATATCTGGCTAAAGGTATAGTATACTAAGCTGGGTATAGCAAGCTATGGCACAGTAGACTATAGAGCGTAAAAGAGGGTTGGCACAGCAGTGGCGACGGGATAACCAGCGCCGTAGCAGAAAACCGTTGGGAGCTTCGAGACCCGAGAGAGTATTCAGTGTTCGGTCGAACGCGGTTCGGTTAACAAGTGTCGTGCGTTCGGTGGTGAGTAATTGTTAGTAGCGCGATTAGTTGGTGCTTTATAATCGCGATGGGAGAGTTTCGTCGTGGAGATTCCTCCAGGTAGCCGATCCGATGTAGGTGCGGAAAGTGGGCGGGAGAAAGAGTGTAAGATCGAAAGAACGAGGGAGAGAAAAATAGAGGGAGGGAGGGGGAGAGAGAGAGAGTGTTCAAGAGTCGTCGAAGGTGTGTGTATGTTTAGAAGGTGAGTGAGAGAGAAAGAGGTAAAGAGAATCGAAGAAAGGTAAGGGAATAACGACCAGAGAAAGAAAAAGAGAGTGAGAGTGGTTAAGGGCAGGAGGGGAGGTAAATAAGTATAAGATTATAAAAAGTGTACATTTAAAAAATGCGTGGCAATTACACGGTACATTGTGTACCGGGTTTAGTGGTCCCGCTATGGAATCCCGTGTCAAATATTGGACTTGTCGACATTGTCTTTCGCGGTACCATATACTTCTTGGCGCTCCTATATCTATTCATCGGGGTATCGATAATCAGCGATCGTTTCATGGCCGCGATCGAGGTGATAACTTCCAAGGAGAAGGAGCTCGTCGTACGCAGACCAGGGAGAGAGCCGCAAATAGTTATTGTACGAGTGTGGAACGAGACCGTCGCCAATCTCACCCTGATGGCACTCGGTAGTAGCGCCCCCGAGATATTACTTTCAATCATCGAGATATGGGCGAAAAACTTCGAAGCCGGCGAATTGGGTCCGGGTACCATAGTCGGCTCGGCGGCCTATAATCTGTTCGTCATTATATCGCTCTGTGTGTTTGTCATACCATCTGGTGAGACCAGGAAGATAAAGCATCTTCGTGTATTCTTCGTGACCGCTACATGGAGCATATTCGCCTACGTATGGCTCTACGTGATCCTCGCAGTGTCCAGCCCGGGTGTCCTTGAGGTATGGGAAGGCATCCTGACCTTCTCCTTCTTTCCTGCTACTGTGCTCACAGCCTACGTTGCCGATAGACGACTACTTATCTACAAGTATCTTCACAAAGGATATCGTATGAACAAGAGAGGAGTGATCGTGCAGGCGGAAGCTGGTGATTCCGAGACTGGTGTTGAGCTTGAGATCAAAACCCAACTCGACGCAATATCCGGCGGCGATACTGGCGACACTGACGACACCCCCGAAGCTCGTGAATTCGAGCAAACGCGTCGCGATTATATAAATACACTGAGAGAGTTACGCAAGAAACATCCCACTCTGTCGCTGGAACAGCTGGAAGTCATGGCCCACGAGGAGGTCCTCGGAAAGGGACCGAAGAGCCGCGCCTTCTACAGGGTCCAAGCGACTCGTAAAATGGTCGGCGCAGGGAATCTCAGTCGGAAGATCAGCGAGAGAGCTCAGAGCGATCTGAGTGAAGTCAAGGCCGAACTTCAACGGGCTGAGGCAGAGAGTATCGATATCGAGAGCATCAACGCCACGAGGATATTTTTTGAACCTGGACACTACACCGTCATGGAAAACGTCGGAACGTTCGAGGTTGGGGTCACGCGAGTTGGCGGAGATCTTAGCAAACCCTGTACTGTTGATTATTGTACCGAGGACGGATCAGCTGAAGCCGGTTCCGACTATATACCTGCTAAGGGTACCCTCACCTTCGCTCCTGGTGAAACCAGGAAGACTATACAACTGTCTGTCATCGATGACGAAATCTTCGAGGAGGACGAACACTTTTACGTACGGTAAGCATCTTTTTTTTATTGCTTCGAGCACGTGTCACATAGTTTGCCGTATGCCATCATGGGGACTGCAGACCTGATTATAGAAAAAATTAAAAAATTTGAGGTTTAAAAAATAAACTTAAAAGATATAAAAGTTTGTTAGAGACATCCTTGTGATATTTTCGTGCCCTTGGCCCGAGTACCAGGCACTCGGATTAAACGCGCTTAAGTTACGCATCTCGGGATGGGACTCCGCAAGCCCATTAATTTAGCAGGGACAAGGAATCCCCGTTGACTTCTCTCTAGAATATAAATGTCGAGCTACCATAAGGGGGGTGTACGTAAACTGGTGGGAAAAGCAATAAAATGCAGTTAAGATGTCGTGAGTCACGCACCTACTCGTCTTGCCTCTAATCACGAAACGTACGCTCACGCGCGGATTACGTTTATCCAAAGTGAAATAAGGTCGAGCAGGAAATCATTACCACATACTTAAGATTTTCCACGCGTGCTGTCTTGAATGAACTCATTATCCCACAAATCTCTACCGCTGACATAACGCTTTATTCGATAGCGATTCTTTCATCATTTTTTTAAACTCATTTTTCATGAACGAAAAAGTAAAAAAATTGGATCGAAAATAATACGACACACGTATATCACCACAGGAAAAAGAAAGCTCTATCAATTTCATGTGTTCTGGGAACTAAGAAATGTTAAGCAACCAAGACTCCGACATTTCTCCAAAGAATACAGTCCATCGACAGAGTAAATAAAATTCAGACAAGAAAATAAAATTCATTTCGTTGAAGATTTTTTGTCAAATTTTTTTGGAAATTTCAAAAAATTTTTATTAACGTTGTAAAATCAATAGGTTAGTATGTAAAAGGTTATACAAGATTTATAAATTTATTTATAGATTTCAACTCTCACGATCCCACATAACAAGCTTGAGTCATACAAGTAGAAACCTAAGATCCTAATACTTCAGTAGCAATAGTCCAGGTAGTCTGAAGGTATAAAGGAAAAGTCCTTTGGATTTTCTCAGAGGCACGATTGAGTGAATACCAAACATACGGGAAATACGATGAAAAGTCTATGAGCTCTCTGGCAGAAGCCCCTATACTGCATCGATCACTCGTCCTACGCGGCGCAGTAATTCCTAGCGAAAAGGCGCGGCAAAAAATTCTTAGGAGTTTTCCTTTTGAGGCTGTCAGAGCGTGAAAATCAAAATCTTGCCACTTTTAAACGAGATTGGCACTGGTCCAGGTTGAGTGGATGCTGTCTTGAAATTTAGCTCGTTATTTCATTACATTTTGCGTCTCTTTCTCAACTTGCAGACTGAGCAATTGCTCCCAACCTGCTATGCTGGCCTCACCGAGTCTCGCCACAGTGATGATCCTGGATGACGATCACAGTGGCATCTTCGGATTTCCTGAAAGGGATGTTGAGTTGGTCGAGAGCGTCGGACAATATCCTCTACGTGTTGTGAGGTACAGCGGTGCCAGGGGACGTGTGGTCGTACCGTACCGCACTGTCGAAGGTACAGCCAAGCCTGGAAAACAATATATGCATGCGGAAGGTACACTTACCTTCGAGGATAATCAGACAGAGTGAGTAAAAGATTTGAATCATGATAAATCATTTATGCATGTAAAGATTATTGATTATGACTTTTAGCATTAATTTCTCTGTTTTCCGATGTCAGATCATTGAGATACCTGATTTTTTTTAATTGCACGTGATCAATCAATATCAAGTCACTTATAAAATTAGATCATGGATATTTATCAGTGGACGAGCATTTATTTATGCGTAATAACATTAGGGTTGCTTAGTAATTAATAGAATGATAGGTGCTGATATTGCATAATATATAATCGAGGGATGATATATGTTTACGAAACGACGAAACATAAAGTTTGGATAAATTGTATCCACAGCTGCTAGTCTATAATAATATATTCTAGCAAGCAATACACGGCTATAAAGTATTTCTTGAAAAATTGTGCAATCGAGTCACGAAATGAAATGGGTGCAATTCTTGAAAGTTCGGACGTCGAATTTCGATTGGAATTCATGTGCACGTGACGTTAAGCCTTTATGGTGTTATTAGAAACGTCCCTTTACGTTTCCCATCCGTTTCCCAGAGAATTTTTCTCTACAATTCACTGGTGCTTGCCACCCTCTTTTTCCTTCTTCACGCTTGGTAAACGAAGTAGCCTGGAAACTCCCATAAAGCGAGCTTACATGGGAAGTGCGCCAGTTGTTCATTTTCATTTTCAAGCACTCGACCGATATTTTCTACTTAGAAAGATCCAGATACGATCCGTTGGCATATTCTTTCAAATAACGTATAACGAATTACCTTTTCTGCTTTCTAACCTAAGATAGAAAACCTCAAAATTTGGATATCTGTCATCGATCCTTGTTTTGAATATCTTTCAAAATCGTCACTCCAATTGCAAAACCAAGTTAATCATTTTCAAATAAATTTTGCATCTTCGGGCGAAGAAAGTACGGCAACGCGAGAAACGTAGCAACGGACAAGAAACATACGAGTCGTAAGTGGGCCAGTAGGGGCGGGAAGCCCCAAGGATGCGCATAGTGTTATATCGTTGTGCACCCTATCCGATACTCTGCTAAGTGCTAAGCACCTTTGGCTATTACTTCTCTGCTCGGTATTTATTTATTTCTTTAGGGCTAACTCACATTAGTTCATCACCGTGAAACAGACATCCTTAAACGAAAATGCTTCGAGATAGACTTCATATTTTTCTTGCAGACTCTGAAGCATGCTTACTACCACCCGTCACAGATGGCTCTCGCGTAGCATTGTTTTGTTACTACTGCGCTGTACTGCGACGTGTCGTGCTATTATTAGCCCTTTTACTCTTGCTACTTGTGGTTAGAAATACAAGGCCAACTCACAGCTTATAGTCAGGAGGGTAACTAATAATAAGGTGTGAGCTGCGGCAGTCCTCGTAACCGTTTTCCGGACTGCATATCCTCGCGTTGTTTTAACTCGCGTAATACCGGCTGTAACGTAACCTCAAAGCAGATCCCACTTTAACGAGTTCGGATACAATGCCGGGTAACGTGGTTCGACGTAGATAAGCTGTCTGGCGTAAAATTGTTATAGCTCTACAATAACAAAGCGTACTACGGAAAATGGCAACTGCTCGTAGACAGTCGCAGTAGCGTTAATATTGTGATGACTTGAATTTTCAAATTGCCTAGTCGCTCTGTGGAAAGATCTTGAAATGTTTAATTGGCGTGCGAAACGTGATGCTGACACAATAGAACGAGAGAAGTAGAAAACAAGAAACTTTGGTATTAAATTTTCTTGTCGTTACGTTAGATACTTTTGCCTTGTTCTGCAGAATCTTGAAGGTACGAATTATCCTTGTACGATTTTCTAGAATTTACAAATTCTCTCTCTATACACCTAATTCAGTACTGGTATGACGTGCTGTAAATTAGTACCGTATACAAACAATATATTCGCTAGCAATACTAGAGTGAAACTTGAGACATTTCAAAATATGCTTCCATGAGTTCTATAAATTCCAGAAAAAAAAGTATATCCTTTTATGGAATAAGAGCTTTTTTATCAAGGATTCAATCTGCATGGTCTTACGGGGCGTCATATCCCATTAAGTTTTTCGATTTTACATTGCAAAATCTCTTCATCCGTTATTCGAAGGGATATTAATCAAGCATTAGATTCGACTACCCAATTACAAATCTCCTAGAGCGTCCTTGACAGGACCTCCGTTATATGTTTATTTTGGTCCTAGGGCAGCAGGTCATTGGTTTGGTGAATTAAGCCGAGGGTTTTAATGGAAGCAACTCGACTTATTCTACCATAAGAATTCATTAATTTACGTCACTGCTTTCTGCAACAGCAACACCAGATCCTGTTTACTGTAGGTTTACAACTCGTCGGAGGGATGGCATTCACCCGAAATATATATATCCATCCTATAGCTATTTCTTTGATATAATAATACCCACCACATCTTTTACTATAGTACATAGTAGCACTATTTTCAGCTACTAATACCATAAACTGGCATCACTATTATCTTCTAGCATTTTTGCCTCGCCAATAGTCAAATGGCAAATAGTAAGCAGTTAGAATTTCCACGTATAGATATAGCACAAAATTTTTATCCATATGGTAACTATGTACCACATATATATTCATAGTAGAAACTTTTGCACGGAATTCTAGACAAGTTTCGAAGTTAACGTTGAGCTCTGACTCCCGTACACAGTCCTGAATTTCATTTGAATCGAAGTTACTCCCAATCAGGTTCATTGCTTCATTAACTTTCAGAAGGGTAAAATATTCTTCCTTTTGATTCTAGCATACTTGGATTAAGAGACACAGTACTGCGAATTTCCTGGAGCATTACCGATGCTCTTTATGGATAGGAGACATCAAAAGTTACTGATATTCCTTCAAGTATCATTCTCTGAAGATAATTGAGCAGTCGATCTCGTGTCGTTGTGGGTCGTAAATATACTACGATCTAGGGGATGATTTATCTCAGATTCTCCCAGTGAACAACTGTGGATATTCAACAGGTCTGTAGTAGATAGGCTGGGTAATTCATAAGCTGAATTCCACTTGTGCCTTACATACGATAAATCGAGGCCTATTCATATTTTGAAGAGAATAAAAAAACTACCCTTGAGCATCGCGAATACTCTATACGTTTGTCTGGCACGATGCCCGTTTATAATGGAAGTTACTGAGTGAAGGGATGAAAAAAAAGAAATAGCTAAAAAACGGGGAAGAAAAGGAAAATATTTCTTTACCTGTTTCATTGACTTTTTATCTTCATCGCGTATATCTATGCGATGGCGAATCTACTTATTGTTAGTAGCAGGAGAAACATCCCCTGTACGTTCACATGAAAATTCAAGGCTAGTAAATATCTACACAGCATCGATAAAGATTCCATTTCAGCGCGGAATTGGAATTGTCACACAACCCTGTGGAAAAGGCGAAACGCCATAAAGCTTGGGATAATAACGAGTTCCGTAAATTCCAGGCTAGATTCCACACGGTGTATTGGATATAATTCCAGTACGGCTTCGGGCGGGGGTTGCCAGGGGATGGATATAGAGAATCACAGAAAACCAAGCTGCGGACACACTTTGAAAAGGAAATTTGGTATCCCTCGTGAATTATGCCAACTAGGAGTCGGCGGGTAGCTTTTCATGTCATCTTCCAATACCATCCTTACACGGTAGGAGGGAAAATCGCACGGTGGCTGAAAGTCGTTGAACACCCTGATGAATTGGTGTTCATTGAAACGATCTCACTCTAATTTAAAAACAATGCGAATTCGTCGATGCCGAAGGGTGAATTAATTCATTTGGTGTTATAGAAAATTTTTTTGTTTTTCGATTTTTTGTTTCATAACTGTCAAATTATTATCGCCGTAATGAAATTTACATTGATACGCCCAAAAAGCGCTCAGAACGACGATGCGTGCCAAGGGACTCGCGCAAGTGGTCGCTGCAGGATGACGAAGACTGATGTAGTGGCTGCTCTAATGGGCTGTAGATATTTTGGGCCTCGTTAGGGTAATCAGCCCTCTCACCGCTTGTAACAGCCCTGAGTCAGCTATTATCGACTCTATATCGCCTCTGTTGTGAAGCTCCAGGCTATGCCTACCCGATAAATAAATAAATCATATTGCTTACTCCCAGGCGTTGAGAAGGGAGAATTACCTGTCCTCGCGTCGATCACCCTATTGGAGTCTTTTGGTAGATTTTTTTTTTCTTTTCACCGAAAAGAATTAGACGATATGACATACATGCGACATAAGTGAGAAGAAGAAAATTCTAAGAGAATGAAGTGAAAATCGAAAAAAAAATAAAATATCACCAATAAGCGTGGCTGTGCGTGATGTCAATCGAAAATGGCAGCTCCTTTCGACACCTTCATGAAGCAAAGTTTATACAGTACATCGTGGACATTCTATGAAGTACGAGAATATGATATTCAGAAAAAAATTTATTTTACACCTCAATGGAACTCACCGCCCTCTGAGTCTGTGGTCCTGTGCGACTTTAAGGATCATCTTTTTCCATTCTTGATACCCTTGGCTGACGTTTACGTCGATATTTCTACTCGGCTAAACATTTTGGAATAAATGTCAACGGCCCTGCTCTTGGTTTTGGCCCTCATTTTACATTTCCTAATCCCCGTCTATCCCAGCTGATCACCGCTGCAAAATAATTTTCCCTAAATTTTTTTATCCTTACTACATATCTCCCTAGCCTTTCATGTGCATAAAGAAAAGAGGGTTTACCACGGTTAATAGAACCGTGTCCGGTTATTAAGTTAAGCCACGCGCTTACGCGAAAGCATCGCACCCTTTAGCAGAAACCTCTTAATGAGTCTACCGAAACACGCCAGTACCTCTTACCAGCCGGAAAATACTAGGCAACTAGAAAAATCGAACTGGGATACAAGACTAATGGCAAATTCGTGATGTAGATGCCCTAGAGTCGTTACTACGTGAAAGGGAAAGTAGAAAGACCGACCGGAAGGTGTCGTGCAGCGCACGAAGTTCTAGAATAATAACGTCTGCACGACACAGTGCTTACCTACTGCCCGTAGTCCGTGCTATAGTAAAATAGTACACGCTATAAGCCTAACTTGTACTCACTCTGACTAGCAACAAGAGTAGCAGGATTGTACGATGTTATCGAGTCCTCAGCATAGTCAGCGATGCCCTATATACTCTTTACGACTGCCTCCAAATGGAAGGGAACTAGACCAGATGGCCTTTCGAGCGGTAGCTTCCTAGACTCCAGAGATTACAAATCCTTCGAGGAAATCGTCATCCTGGATTTACTTTACTCTTATCACGAGAGGCGAGCATTACTTAAGTACAGTCCGCGGACTTGATTCGTAGACTCAGACCCCCGGTGACCCTTCCTGCCTAAACTTTATCAAACCGGTCACGAAGCCTGGTTGAATTAATATGCTGCCACTCGATTCGATCTTGCGTACTACCCTAACCCTATGAGTATATATGTATGCAAGAGAAGTTATTATAGAATCCAAGCTGTTACCTTACTAACGTTCCTATGAAACCTCATCTAATGCCAGCTCATTTGGTCGCTCGGGGAAATTTAACGACTGCCTGGATTATGGTTGGTTACGTGTCGGATAAGTAAATAGGCGCAATTAGCTCGAGGGAATGGCATAGTTCGTGGTGCTTATGCATTGGCTTTCTTAAGACACGAAAAGTTCTACACGCACTAGGACCGTTAAGAATACCTCGTGATAGATAACGTCCTTCCGTTTCATCGTAATGGCGCTCATGTTTAATAGAAATTTATCCAGACTCCTCCATTCCCATTTTACGTAGACTATCCAGGCCCTAGGCCTGTTCCCGAATTTACCCACAACTGTCGTATAACGTGATGTTACGTCCGAACCAGAATGAAGGCCAATTCACCTAGTCTGGTGCCTTTACCGAACCGTATTATATTATTACTTTGCCCTGTTTTGAGTCAATGCTTTCGCACTTTACTCGGCATTGGGCTATGCTTCTGATTACCGAAGGAAGAATGAATAAAGTTGGAAATACAAATAAATTTAATTCTGAAGCTACTAAAACAAAATAAAAACCCGACACCAACTAAATAATTAGAAACTTAGGAAACTCTAACATCTACTATGATTCAACAGAATTTAAGAAGTTCCTCCACCAGGTATGATAGTTATGGTTTGCTTACCTCAACGGCTAATGATGATGATGGTGATGATGATAATGATACAAAACTGAATATTTAAAATTAAAAGAAAACGAAAGAAAAGAACAAAGTCGAAGTAATTTAACAAAATGGACACAATTTATTATGGATGCAATAAAGAAACTGAACAACTAGTCTGCCTGATGGATCAGCGAAGAATGAGAGTGAGTCTTGGAGAATTTGGTGGATGTTAGTTAACGGGGGTGGATTTTTGGGGTATGACTGAGGTTCGTTACTATTGGTTCATCTAGAGAAATTTTTAGGAAAAGAGTATGTGATGGCTAAGGAAATTATCTTATTGGTGCTGGAAATTTTGGCGGGGAAGCTTCGCATGGGGGTTTAGGATTTACTGGGTCAGGATTGGATAAAGATGGTTTATTCGGAGATGAGTAAGGAATCTAGTGGGGTTTTGAAGGAAAATTTTGTATACATGTATCCTCTTGAAAGGTTCATCCCGCGTTTCCCAAAACCTGGGACCCATATGCGAGATAACTGCTTCCAAGGGCCACTATGTGATGGAAACCAGAGTCCACTGATTGGCCTTTTGATATTCAGTTATCGACTACGAATGTGGATCCTAATTTCTCACGCGGACGTAACAGTGAAAGTAGAAATTTTTTTCATTTTATTTCAATGAGAACCACTGCATGTGCTTCAGCAGATAGAACAATGTCGTTTTTCCCTGATATATCGAAAAGGGCTAAGGTATCCCGTGCCTATAAGTTCGATTTGAGATAACACGTATTTCTTCCATTCCCTTTTACTCACTTCTCCAGAGATCGCGTGACCTTTTTTTTTTTACTAGGGATGAATAGGTCTCCCCCCGCCCCGGGAGCCATCCCAGCTTTATGGTTCTTATTTTCAACTGTTCGTCTCACCTCGGGCTTTCAAGAAAATACTTAGTTTTTCAGACTTTAAATCGTACTCGAGGATCACTCGTTAATGGCCAAACTATTCAGAAGGATTTTAGTTATTCATATTAATCGTTGAATAACTTTGAGGCATGAAACACAAAAAAGATGCCGAGCTGAAGATGAATAAATTATGCTCACTTCCTTTATTCATCCGACGTACAACTTTCTGTACTGAAGACGTGGACGTCCGTTCATTAGCGTCATTTGCGTTGGGAACTCAATTAATTACGAGGCTTATTGCCGGTCTATTTAAACGGGAAAATTAATTACTGTCGCCTTCACCTTAGCGATACCGATGTAATTTTACACGAGTACCTAGGATCTAATTCCTATACCTTATTCACGTTGTATTCGATATTTCACCAAGTATCCCAACATTATGGCTGTGCATTAATAAAAGAGGCTGGGAAGGTTTACTAATAATTATGTATCCTACATCATCAAACTATGTACGTCCATTGCTTGCAGCGTACTTTGCATCAAAGCTCGCTCTCTCCCTCTCTCTCTCTTTTACGTGTCATAATGTAAACTCCAGTATGCCGTAAAACCTAGCCATTATGCAGCATGGGTGCAGGATAGCTATCGCTATTACATATAATATGCCTGCCAGCTATGATGACGTTACGCAAACTGACGATATCTACGTATAAATATACCCTGAAAGTTTATGTTTAAAAAAAGGTAGAACAAAACACACAACTCCTCCTCTGTGCTTACCTGGCAAAAGGACAGTCGGGAGTTATTAAAAAAACGTATAGAATAAGCAACTGGAACTTACATCGGTTTTGCTTTTGCTCAATAGGATGCTGGATAAGCCGTTGCGTTTTGAAGTATAGCAAAATGCTAAACATAGCGGTACATGTTCATATGAATTTTGTCGAATTTTTTTTGCTACATGCAATTCTAAAATACGTATAATCCAGCTGAGTATCTGTATTCGACGGTAAATGTCAGAACTTTAGTAGAGCTTACGATAGGTACGTGTACCTTCGGTTCCTGCATATATATATATATGCATGTATACATAAACGGATACTTTCTCCTGATAGTTTGCTACTGGTGCACTTGTAATATGTTTAGTACTTTGGGTATACATGTACGTTGCATCTGCGTTGGATGAAGTGCATAGGTCAACATCGAACTCCGCTTAACGTCCTTGTTAAGGCGAGTCACTCGTTCAGGCACACTGTACTCGGTATGCAGGCTAGTTTTTTTTATTATTGACACAATTTTACGATCATTATTACGGTCGAAGAAATATACCAGAATCATTGATGCTGACGATATTAATAATTTACACAAAGACCAAAATTTTCATAAATTAGCA
Organism: Calameuta pygmaea; assembly: GCA_031762395.1. Lineage (NCBI taxonomy): Eukaryota > Metazoa > Arthropoda > Insecta > Hymenoptera > Cephidae > Calameuta > Calameuta pygmaea. The sequence continues at coordinate 882,516 of JASANN010000310.1, read as the reverse complement.
CTTTTAGGTCATTGGGTAAGAAGACAAATTATTGCGCAACCCGAGCATCATGTAAATATTTGCGCGAACCCCCAAGGATATATCTGTTAGTTCTTTATACAGGCCCTGACACAGTAGCGTATACCCTCGAAGCGTCTCAGGGTGAAGAGTTCAGTTTAACGTCGAGTACTTGAGAGGGCGTCGCGACGCCATCGTATTTATTCAGCCGCCTTTATTCTCGACCCCGTCTAGAATATTCACCTGGGGGAGAGGGGGGGGGGAGTGCCGTTTTGTGAGATTGGATTGGAGTCGACCCTCTGAGAACCAATGCTCCTACATGGGGGGGGGGGGGGGGCTTTTTTTGAAGGTACCCAGTGTACCAGAAAGGTACTAAAACAGGTTCGGTGACGGTATTGAGAAAGCTGAGGAAAAAATGTAGCTTTTACGAAATGTTATAAGTAAAATGGCACAATGACAAAATTTCTACCATCAGCCACTAGAAGGATTAGTTTTTTTTTCTTTGTTCTTTCTCTCGGCTACGCGCATTCGATGTGTTACAGACGCAAGTCCAAGTCTACTTGCTTATTCGTCTGTATATATATACGTGTCACGCTACGTGTAAACTTAAAAATTTCTTTACCGGTAGCCGAAAAAATGTGTAGGATAAAGTAGAGCATTCCTTGCGTTGGTTAGACGTTACGTCTTGTGGAGCATAAAAGGAAATTGAATTTCAGACGATGAGCCGCTGACGCTAAGGCTCGTTATATATACATGTATCTTTGGATGTATCGATATACATATATGTATTTACTATAGATACAGATACGACCCGGTACGAAAAATTGTACCCTCGCGGCTGATGTAACGAGACCCTGAAGGGTTCCTCTAATCCTTTATGGGTTTATCGAACACCCTCTATTTGAGTTAGAGCCTGGATGCTCGCAGAATCTACCAATTTAAACTTGCTAAAAAAAAACCTCAATCAGCGCTACCTTTCCACGTTATGGCTGATACCGAATAGTATTTTATCTTTTGTACGAGTGATAATTTAATCTGTCGTGAAGGATCCTGGGAAGACTCTGGAATTATCTTATATTGACCTTACGATTATTTTATGTACATTTTATGACTTGTTTTTTTCATTGTTTGGAACGTAATTTGACAGGCGGATTTTATTATTTCAGAAAGACCATCTTCTTGACGATCATCGAGGAGGATTCCTATGAGAAGGATGCATTGTTCTACGTGGAACTGGACGAGCCTCAACTTCAGGGAGGTGAGCTTTTTCCATGTATTTGATAAAAAGTTGAATAAATTATAATGGATTGCAGGTAGAATTTTAATTAATTTGATCTTTCGGAATGATAAGAGATATAGGAGTAATTATCGTCATGTCGAGGGTGGACGAGACGATCTTGATTTTGATGGTGTTATTCCTGCTGTCATAATTCTTTTTTAATAGCGGATGGACGATTAGACAAGATCAAGGAGGTGACCTTACTTTAAATCTACTTTATGGCGCTTCCGCTATGCTCGCGTGGCGAGTGAACGTTAGCCTCGTAATAAATGACCACGCGGTATAACCATCCGTTGGGTATTTGGCGACACGGGCTAATTGATTTACGAATTGATTTACGATTTCGATATATTTGAGTAACTGTCTCGTCTTGGCTTTTATTTTTTATCGTGCTCGATGATTTCCCCCTTTGTTACTTTCTCTTCACGAAAAACTTGGATATCGTTAATGTCCCCATGGGATAAGCCATAGGAATTACCTATGGATGTGTATATATATATATATATATATGTAGAGGTCTAATGGCCTGGAAATCCATGGAATCCTGGATACTCCTCGGTCTCGACGATAAAAGTCCTACGATAAATGGAAGCTATAAAAAAAGTGGATGGCGACTAGAGAGGAAATCTATGAATAAATTTTAATCGATTAAAAATTCTTAAAATTGCTAATTAAACGTAAATTTACAATAATACGACGTGAGGTAAAAAGTGAAGAACTATATCTAGATAAAATGAAAGAAATTTAGTATCTAACAAAATTTACATGGGTGTAACTTGTTGGGGCACTGTCATGTTGCGAGAGATGTAAAAAAATGCTTTAGACATAAGCTCATTAATTTTTATAATTAAAGGTTGCCTCTCATATTAGCGAGTGGCGTGAGCATTTTCTAACGCAATTCTTGTGTAATTTAACTTTTAATGAAAATCGTCTACGTCGTGTTTACCTTTGCTGCTACTTTGCGGTGAGTCGCCAACCTGAAGAAAAAAAATAAATAAAATATCGATACAGTGACACTTCGTGAGCCGCTGTGTAAATGTATTTGTTTGAGAAAATGTAAAATTTTCACAAAAATTTATTGAGAATACAAACATTTTTTAAGGTCAATTTAATGAAAACCTTTGACCCGTAACGAGGAGGTCCAACTCTGATCTCACGGTCTGTATACCATTTCCCCCAAAAATTAATGATTTACATATACGAGCAATCCAAAAAAAAGGAAAAGGCCATCGTCACCCGTGCACGGTAGAAATATCCTGGAACTTAGCGGAGTTTGTCTTTCGTATGACTGGTAGGGGCGTCGCGATGACTGTGTCGCTGGAGAGAAGCCGGATAGGGAAATTCAGAAATAAAAAAAGCAGGATTTAACATCATCAAAAATGAGAAATGTGCTCGATCCTTCGGGATTATACGTAAACGAATAATTACTGGTTTTTGATGCGCATCCATCATCTTTCGAGCGAGGGATAAGGAGAGAAAAATATGGCGATAATATATATGTCTGTGTTTTTTAATGGAAATATATATATTTTTCTTCCATATGCATGCGCAAATATAATGTTTGCCAATGTACTATATATATATATATATATATATATATATACTCATATATATATATGAGTTTCTGCGCTTGTAAAAATGTTTGTACTTGATGGATTTCCTCGTTCGTTCCATGAATTCTCGGCACGGAACTACGTCACGAGGATTGGCCGTAAGTTGACAGATGGATTCGTTTGAATTCGTGTTATTTACCGACACGAAACCGTATTGTCTCTTTGATTATTCGAATTGCGACTATTCGAAATGTAAGCGCTGCTGCTATATTTATATTTATATAGCGCCTATAGGAATAAACTGTGCCTAGTGGATCGCTGGCTTTTTTGTCCCCTAGTCGAACTTACGAAATTTTTGCAATCGTATCGCGAGCTTTTTATTTTTAATTTCCTTCATTTTCTTTCATTTCCGAATATCTTTTTTTTTTGGCCTGCGTCACTTCAAACGCTGAAATCCATCGTGATTCCTCTAAAGCATTTGCATAGTACGAAACGCCTGGCCGTATGCATATATGTATACACATATAGACCAGCTACTGTGCAATATATAGCCATACGTATAATATATATTTATAATACGGCATGCATATTTATTAGCATATCTCTCCTATAATATAAACCTTTTTTCTTTTTCTTCTTTTATTAGAACGTCAACGAAAACCATTTTTCTTTTTCGGACTTCTATAAACTTTTCTTTCCACTTTTCGTGTCTCATCCATTTTTATCTCTTTTTCCCATTCAGTCTGTCTTCCTTTCTATCTATTTCTTATCGTTTCTCCCTGTTGAGGAAAACCATCAACCAGCCGCATGCTACGTACCGACTGTGCCAAGTAGTCAACCAATTGCCAAAGCGTTACAGGCCTTCTCGTTTAGGTTTCCAAGGGAAACCGAAAGCGAGTGAAATATTGTTCCATACCCCGAAAACCCACTGGATTCGACTCTTCGAGTTGGTCTTCGTCATCATTCACAACACAGATTTTTCATGTTGCATTTGTTCCGCAGTCACGGCGCTACTGGAACGCTTCGCGTGCGTCAATCGCCACGTGTCTCACGATAACTTAATATCACAAAGAAAAGGTCGACGCATAGTTTATCCCACGATCCGCACGACAGAGTTAAGCAAGGGCTTGATTAAAAGTCATGCATTGAAATTAATTGAAGGGGTTACCATCCTGTATATGGATATCGTGAATACGAAGGTATTAGATCACGTCACTCGTGCGCATGCGCAGTTCGGGATACTTTGAAGCAGTAACTCATAGGTAAACGTTGAACGGGCGACAACAGAGGTGGACGGCTGGATCGATCCGTAAGATTAAACTAATTATTCAGTGGCTGCGAACTTTAATAAACAACGACCGCTTAAGTGCTCTTCGCGAGAACAGGAGGAACCATTATGAAAGAGAAAGAGAGTCCATTACCTAGCAAGAGATGAAGCGAAAGAGAATCGAGGGAGGCATTATCTCTTTTTTTCACTCCCTCCACCTTGCTTTTTTCATTTTTTATTTTCACCCTTATCCATGATCTCTTCATTTTCCTCTCCTTCTCTTTCTTTTTTCTCTCGTCCCTTGCCTAACTTGCTCTCTTGTGTTTTATTTTTTTCTTGAATTTTCATTACCCATTCCCAGTCATTGTTTCGCTTCTACGAAATACAGAAAATAATCCTCGATTCCCACTGAATCGTCCTGTCGGCTATTTACGCTTGATGTACATCAAAAATGGCCATTCGCGGATGCCAGTGAACCAAGTAAATTGGATTCGCAAAGTTATTGCAAAAATATTACCAATTCCCATTCACGTTAACTGCCATTATAAAACTTGAGATTGTTATACAGCCGTGGACTTTTCAATGGCTTCGAGCCGTTTTATCGATCACTGCTTATAACAGGTATCTCAGACTTAAATTTATACAGGGTGATCGTAATTTTTTATAATGTCAACAAATAATTCAATGTGACATGGGGGTGGGGGGGGGGGGGGTAAAATTTGACAGCCGCTGAGAGGATCCTCCCGAAAACGATGAACCAATCGATCGAACTTGGCGACAAGATTGGTTAGACGGTTTCGCTGGAGTTTACGTCTAATATGTGCCAGACGATGATACAGGGTGTCTAGATAGAATGGAATAGCGATCCCTTGGAATTTACCTCGAGCAAAACGAGTCCTTCGTCTTTTAAGAGGCTACGAGTATCCGTTAACATCCCGTACAAAGCGTCCAATCTTCTGCGGTAGATCGTCGAGCATCACAATGGATAACACCTTAGGGAAATTGGGGATGATTTTTTTCTTCTTATTTATTCTTCATGAAATAACCAAGAGAGACCAATTTGCTTGCATTCAATGAGGATTCGTATCCTCTTCGCTTGACACGGTAATATGAAACAGTTATTTCAGTTTTGGCACCTATGTGAACCTGGTACCCGACTTAAAAATACTTTAGTTTTCAAAACGCGATTCAATTGTACCCCGTTTGTATCTCTTTGTATCACTTTCATTTTCGTTTGTACATCAAAGAATTCGTAATTACGGGGGGGGGGGGGGCGGTCAAAAACCGCTAGCACCTGATTTTGAGTAAATTAAATTCTGTAACAATCGAATCGCGTTTTGAAAATTAAACTATTTTTAAGTCGAGTGTCAGGTTCACATAGGTAGTTTTGGGATATAAAATGCTTCTTCGTTCACGTATATACGTGTTACACAGTTCAATAGAATTTTCAATGTTGCGTCATTTTCTTACCCATTTGTGTACAAAGTCTCCATCTAGACCCACGGCGGGTGTTAGTTTGCTCCGGGAAACATTCCGGGTCTCCAGCTCAGTATTGACCGTTTCACTAGTCTACCATTCGAGTCGGTACCGGTGTCATTTCGGCTGGGATCGTGCCACAGGGACAGTAGTTAAACTCAACAAGAAGTCAGGCATGTGAATCAGTACTCATGGACATTTCAAAGTTTGTTTTAAGGGAATAGGACCAGGTTGTAGGACATTTGTCGCTACATTGAAAACGATCTATTGAAATTCAAGCAGTATACGGTAAGTGTTGACGTACTTACGACACGAGCAACCGACGTTAATGTCAGAACAAAGAGCCTATGTAAAACCATATAGCTGTAATCCAAGATAAGACACGACTAATTACTGAATGGTCACGGAATGGGAGCTATGAACTAAGGTAAGTTGAACGAAATGATAAACTCACCGATAACGTTGCACTGGGTCAGTACGCTTAACGATAAGGAGCTAATTTTCTCTCGGTTTGAGAGTTGGGAGGTTATCTAGCACGAGACGCGACTTAATGTAAAAAAAATATGTTGTCTCATTTTATTTCTGTCGGACAATACTAAACACTGATAGTAGAAACTGAAAGTCATGAATACCTACGCCCCTTTTTACAGTGACGATAAGACGGGTCCAACGAATTGAATGTTAAGATCACACTCGTGCATGCAAACAGATTAGATGTGAGGAGTCAGAATTATTATGGATTTCATGGTCACGTACGTGCTTCTTTGGAAGGTTATCGATTGGCCGGTGGTCAAGGGGATAATTAACTAGTTAACAGATAATTAGCCCCTTGATCTGGAAGCGTAGGAACATTGATAAGGTCTTCAATTAATCGGCAGACTACTAATAGCTTGGAGTGTTACATCTGGCATACTGATAAGAATTTAATTTGAGGAAGTTCATCTCGTAGGTCGAATCCATTGATATCTGCATATATGATTGTTATTAATATACTTGACCTTAGCGATCTGTATTAGTGACAGTGGTTTCCGTATAAGATGATTATCACTTCCGCGACATGATTATAAATGTATAGTGGATCACTCAGATTTGCAAGAATCGTGAATGGTACAGCTTACGTAATGCAGATAAATGCATATACACATATACGAAGGTGGGACGGCTAAAAATCGTAATTGTTACGCGGGCGTTATTGAGGTCACCAGATAAGCGATGAACTTGGTTGAGGACAATAGGAGCAGAGTAGAAAATGTTGTAGATGGCGCTAGTCTCTGAGATACCAATAAGACGGTACACGGTACAGCAGAGAACATTATAGTCAACCATGATATTTCGGTTACTTACGACTATACGATAAGCGGTTAGAAACTCGAACTTTCGCTTCACGTAGTATAGCTAGCGTAGAAGCACGATACAAAATTAAATAGCACTCTTGGATAAGCATTAATTTTTAAATGTTGGTGCGGTATTCGTTATTGCAGGGTAGTACGGCGTTATATAGAAAATGATCCAGTCCGGCTTGGTGCATTCGTCGTGACTTTTTTTCTTTTTTTTTTTCAACAAAATGGCTACGGCAATTAACCGTTGGAACTTCTGGATTCATTGAAACAGTCTCTTCCACGGCGGGGATTAAACAACGCGGAAGAGCAAGGATTAAGGGATGCAAGACTTTGAACCGTAAAGAAAAAACATGAAAAGAGAAAAGAACGTGGTTTTCCAGAAACGAGAAAAAAAAATCAATAGTAATCATCCCTTTTGCTTAGAACTGGGATAAGGGCCTTCGAAAGTGGGACGACTTCATGGTCGTAATTGAATCGGGATATTTTATATACTGCACTTACTACGGCAGCTTGACTGACGTAGAAGCGTCCTTGCTGTGAAAAAGGAATTATTGCACTCGTTTCACGTAATTCCCTTCGCAGCCTTTTAAAGTAATGGATTCGCTACTGCCCTTCTTCAAGGTTCTGACCTACATGATTGCTTTGCAGGGGTTATAGAGTGAGCGGGAATCTTTTTCTATCTTTCCATTTTTACTCGTGCTCTTAAACCAGTTGCGAAATCTATCCATGTAACATTAATGCATTGGGAGATTGAGATCTTTCGAAGAATTTTCAAAATCCAACGCCATCATCTTCCCCACCTGGACCAGCCGTTTACCGAACTAATCGCAAATAAGAAAACGTTGAGGGATAAAAGGACTAACTTCCATAACCCTTCTGATCTAACAATCGCTTAGACGAGAGGGGTGGCTACTTCTGGAGTCTCGTCAAGGGGAACGAATTTAGGGGATGTTCTCAACTTCTTTGAGAATTTCGATCAGTGGAATTATTAGAAGTTATTATATTTTGATGTGCTATATATATCTTATATAACGTCTTCTAGATGGTTTCAATGAAACTTGTCCCTGATACGACGCTTTAGTCACGGTCGGTCGATAGGAACTTCAAGCTCAAATAATATCCATCATCTGCCTTCGAATCTCAAGTACTTTCAGGCCTTACAAGATAGCTAGTTGACGCAGGAAGTGCTGCAAGTCATCCTGTTAATTTTTGGTATAATAAAATGGGTTGATATCTACTTGAAGTTTCCTTCAAATTCATTATGGCTTCTCAAAGATCGATCAAAGCGCATTCCAAAAGCTACGAGTTTCCTTGGGTCCACTGTACAAATGTCTGATACCACGACCTGCTTCACACCCCTATATACCAGTGTCTCTAATGTGTAATACGAGGCATGTGTCAACCTGATTCACTAAATAAGTTAAGGACCCGTTTCCACGTAGCTACTATAACTTCTGTTCATTTTGCTAATATACATGGTAACCAACTCTGTTACCAGCAACTATGGCGTCGTGGTTGTCGTCCTGCGGGTGACGGCACGCTTTATCAACTTGTCTCTTCTTTATATTGGCATTGCATGTTTTTCTGAGTAATTTTTCATGATCGATCTCTCGTTACGTAATGATATATACATATATAGTATAGGACTCGTTTTAGTCTGAATTGGATTAATTAGTAGCCGCCCTCTGATTTCTTTCTTCATCATTTATACAAATGTATGGTCATCTAATGTACATTAAGGGAGGTTTTCCTTATAGGCGTCTTCTTTGACGTCTTGTACATTTTATGAATGTTCGATATACTTGGTTGAGAACCACCCTTTTTGTGTGATCTTTGATGCTTCGACCTCTTTTGATAGTGCTGGACCAGGAAGCTGCACTTGCTACTACTTTCACGTAGGTGATCTATGCCCGGACTCCATCTTCTTCATCGAGCACCTTCAGCTCCGTTATATATAGCCAAACCTGATTCGAGCAGCAATTCGAAACTTGTACGCAGATATATCGGTGGGGAATGACTAGGGTTTAAACGGCGCGAAGAACTTTTTGAAAGGTCTCCAAGATATTTTACGTGTCGGATTGGCTCTGTTGAATCGATGAAGGAAATCATTTTTACGTGGGGTTAAGTAATTTTTGGGAAAATAAATTTTAACTTTCTTTTATACGGGTAAGTCTTGGGCTGCTTGAAAAACTTTTAAGAAGTTTCGTGATCGATGTCGTTTTTTTGACACGGTTGCACGTCGAAAATTCATTATCGACAGCATAATTCGAGTTCTAATGGAAACTTTACAAAATTTGGCTGTTCTTCGTTGAAAATTCGGGAAGACAGCCAATGAGTGAACGATAAAATTTTCTCATATTTTCTTTAATTGCTTCCGCTATCTTGTCTCTGTTTAAGAAAAAAGGACTTATGGACGTGACAATAACCAATGAAAGAAAAAAAAAAAAAGCGAAAATTGCATCGTAGCTCAGCGATCTGTTGGAGATGATTGATTACAGGACGTTGATTAATTACCAATTAATGACCCACCAGATGCGAAAATCATCGTACTGCTTCGTTTATGGCTATTGCTTTCATACTATATGAGAATTCTAACAGCCAGATGGTTCAATTCCATAAATTTCTTTTTCCAAATACCATTCCGAATGGTCCGCTGGAATGAATGTTTTTATAGACTTTCTTCAGTTTCGATATTTGTCCCAATGTTTTTCTACTCGGAACCCTGTGTCTCAAAGGGATACTGTACCGTAATTACGTCCATCCCAATTTTACCCTTACCTCATTTTCTATATCTGGACCTAGCAATGAAATTCATCAATTCGAACAGTATACGCATAATCCTAAAGTGTCTTTGTGTAAATCGAATTAATTTTATTACAATTTCAAGACAATTCTACGGTACACAAATTTTTTGAGAAGAAGATCCATATCGACTTGGGATGTTTCCTAAAGTAAGATGACCGATAGTCATCGCTTACGTAGCCATCTAAAGCAACCCTTTATTTTAAACCTTGATTTTGTAACTCAGTGTCTAAATTCCAATTTTGTGTTACTGACAAAAATATGGACCATCCCATGAAATTTTCTACGTCACACGCCCAGCTTCTTGTGGAATGTACAGATGGAAAATTTCAGTGGGTTAGACCATAGAACGTGTTATATTTCTAACGGGCGGCCACTGTAAAGCCATTTCGGCTATTGTATCGCAAAATCCTTAGACTTACGAGGGTCTAGAAGGGCTCGTCAGGACAGAAACCGGATGTAAGAAGAGGATCCTCGAGAATCCGGCTACACTCTTGTTTGGGTTTTCCTACTCGAGCTAATTAACCTACAAGAACCAGTTATGTAAATATGTATACGTAAGGTATTCAGAAAGCTCGGAGTCTGACATCAGCCTCGTCATTAACTTTAATAAAAGCCCTTTACTAAAAGTTGCATGTACAAAAGTTGCATGTAACAAAAAACGTTATTAATTCAAAATTTAATTGGTTTTGGAAAATTCCTGGTGGAAATTTGTTGTCGGTCTATAATTTGTATTTTTCATAATAGATATGCAATGTAATATTGTATTTCTTTTTGTTCAAAGCACTTCTGTCTTTTGTTCCGCACGAAACGTGCACGTCGCTCTAATAACAATAAAATTCCACAGGGTCTTTCGAAATCGTTGAAAGAATATTTGGCAAAGAAGAACAATTAAATAAGAGATACGATATCGCCTATTATTATCGGATATCGATGGAGCATCCCAGTATTCGACCTCGAGCATAGCCGCCATCTTCAGAATTTTTTTTCCACCCCCTTTCCCATCGCGATAACCTCGGATACGAATAAATATTTTCCAGGGACACATTTTCCCGATATCCGTCGCAGTGGAGAGCTCGATCGCCTCTATTAAAAATTGCTTCTACCTACCAACCCCTAGTTCGATAGCTACAACGTCGTTGTTCAACATACCAGACCCTAAGTACATATACCAAGTGTGTATATATATATATATATCAACCGAATTCATACGATTTTGAAAGGTTAGTATTTTGAAATAACAGACAGTCGTACAAGAAAAGCACGCCAAGAGGATGGTCCACGAGAACGGAGGACCATTCCGTCCCGAGTAAGTGGGTAAAAGAAGAAAAAATTCCCCGGGTGAATCCCATTTGGCATAAGGGGCGCAATCCTCGGTGGATTATGTCAGTCGAAGAACGAGGCTCGGGAATTTGAATCGAGATGTTGGGAATTCTTTTCCAAGGACTTTCAAGGTAACTTTAATGAATTTTTCCTCGTCTTTGTCTCTGGTTGAATTTAAAGACGCGATACAAATTATTTGAATTTAATTGTTCGCTGCGATTTATTCTTAGCTCGCAGTCAGATTGACAAAGATTCCTTATACGGGAGACTGCTTTCGATTAAATTTAATTATACAATCACACTCATCCGTTATTAATTGCATTGGCTGGTGTCGCAGTACACAATTCTTCCGATATCCCCACCCTTCGTACCCTACCGTCACGATCTAGGGTTTTTCTCCATTTGCTCGCGATAAATCTCTGTATTCCTTCCATTTAAGCTTCACTATTGTTTCCAACTGTCTGGTCGCACGCTGACCTGAACGTAACAGTCGCTATTATTAACAAGCCGGGGATACTTTCTTTCCCGTGTTCCCCCTCCAGACTTCTCCTTTGTTTCAGCCGCGCAACCTCAGCTCGTTCCTACACAATATTACCCGTCCTCCGTGAAAAACCAACACCCTAACTCCAAACTGTATGTCTCGCTGGAGCTGCCCTTTTCGCTCATTTTGCAATTTTCCGCAATTTCATTAAAAGCTGTAATTAAACAGTAACGCTCTGCCCATCTGCTGCGTGGCAAGTTAACATCGCACTTTTATAAACTGTACAAAACGTCTGTACACTGGCTGCGGTTTGTTCGCCTTTGTTAAACAAAAAGATTATTAATTCAGTAAACGTTGTGCAATTCTTCTGCCAGTTTACCACACACCTGCGTATATGTTTATTCGTGATATTCAGAGTCGTGGATGCATACAGCTGTTCCACGAGTAAAGGATCTTGCTCGGGGGACTTTTTTACTTTAAATAGTCATAGAAAGGTGGCCCCTCCAAAAGGTTCCTTTCCTCCTGGACGGGACCATACGTGAAAAGACACATGCATTCCACATTCAGTTTGCCGTTTAAGGGATGCACGTGCCAAAATCAACTCCTCTGCAACAGGGCTTGTCGACTGTGACTGTGCGACGAGTGAGTTCTTAAGGCTCGTTCGCAAAGTTCGAAAGACAGATAAGAAAAATGACTATTGCCTTCGATAGGATACGTCGAGCTCGCATAATCTTGAGTGCAATTAGTGGGGAAGCTAACGGGAGCCTTTTATTCGGCTTTCGACTCCAGTGGGACGAACGAAACGCTTGCGGAGACATGGAATACGGATATTATCAGCACCTTCCTTTTTCTCGTATGTACATAAACGGGAGATGATAAAAATGAATGGTGCGGCCGAACAGTCTAGAATTTTATATGGGACGGACGAACAGATGGGGGAGGAGAAGAAAGGGTACACATCGTACACTGGCGTGGATTCCCATGCTGTTCCCTATACGGGATATAATCTTGCGAATGCTCCACATATAGAATGCTTATGTATAAATAACCAGATGGAAAGACGCGGAATTTCCGATCGATTTCATACGGAATCTTTTTACAGGCTAATGTACATCTGTAACGATACCTACCATCGTCGTATTAGGAAGGAAATTCAAAAGGAAGGATCTCCATGCATCTCTGGTAATATGCAGATCCTTTAATGGGAAATGCCATAAGTTGAATATTGAAAACCATATATTTTTTTTGCCAACGAATTCGCTCTCGCTGGACATACATTATTTACGGATTATTTTTCAAGATCCCTCTCACCGCGAAACATTCCTGGAGGTTACGGAATTCCTGCTCGCGTGGAATCGAACTTGGAAAATTTTCCCCGTTATATTCACACCTCGCGTAGCAGTTAGTGGTTTCGCAAGCGAGCGTCATGCTCCTTCGCGAAATCGAAACTGCGTTTTACATAAATCACGAAGCTCGCCAGGAGGCCAAATGGCCCCCGCCGTAAATTAGATAATTTGCCGACTGTATAATATAATAAAATTCCCTTAACGTCAGACACGCAATATAAATCTTGTCGTTGCGTTTAAACACAGTGTGACTCCGTTAAACCATAGACGCGGAGCATGGTTAACCCTTCTGACAGCTCACTCGATCACGCAAGAACATAAACACATCAATTTAACCCTGATGTACTTCCTATGTATAATAATAACAGCTCGAACCTGCCTCAGGCAGTCATTACAGACCATTACGAAATCATTGACTACTGGCCTTTATGCTCTTCCTTTTGGTTTAGATAAAAAAAAAAGATAAATCGCTATAAAATGTTCACTTAAAAAAATAATAATAAATATCGACAATCCCTTATCTACTCTCATTTACCCTCCTTACCATTGTACACGTACCCCGCGTCCCAGAAATCCTGACGACGAAGATTAATCGAGAATCAGATATACGATTTATGGAGGATGAAGACCCTTTGGAAAGTGCTGAGTGAAGAGAAAAAAATAAAGGGAAAAATATGCACATACGATGGTAGCCTAGTTCTCCCTGTGTTTATTGTAGAAAGTCTAAAGAGTAGTAATAAAGATTAAGGAATTAATTCCGAGTCTTAATAGAGGTTGGACTCGCAACTACATAATTAGCCGGGAGGAGAAATAGAGAGGAATTTATTTGTGGGTGTATTAGAATTTAAATCTAATTACGTATGTACTTACGCGACATATATATATAGATTTATACACACCATTGGGAATCTAGATAGAAGTACTATACTATACCAAGAACCACCCGGTACATGGTCAGACAGCTCGGAATTAGTCTACGCGCTCAAACTATTATTCATGAGTGAATCAATAGTTGAGCTATATGTGTATATACTATATATAATCTAACTCATGTGATGCCTACAAAGTATATAGTATATAGCATCACAGCACATGCCAAAGAGAGTTCTAGTAGAAACGAAGAAATCGTATTGATCCACGTGTGTATTAATTGTGCAATAATACATGTATGTTGAACGTGTACCGGGTTCGTTAAGGATCCATACACAAGGACAATGACGATACTCCTGGTAATCCAGCTGTACGTAAATATATGTTCCCAGACGAGGCAGGATTAGCCGCGGAAGCCGAATCGAAGAAACCCGAGGAACGTACCGACGAAGAGAAAATGGCCTTGCTCGGACGCCCACGTTTAGGTGAAGTATCCAAGGCTCAAATACGGATCAAGGAGTCTAAGGAATTCAAGAATACCGTCGATAAGTTAGTGCAACGAGCCAACGCTTCGATACTCCTTGGTACGTCTAGAAATTCAAGAACCTCTAGGCCCGCATGCTTCTATGGCTTCTGCTTGCGCCTTTGCTGCATAGGTGAGAGTGCATTAATAATATCATTTTAATTCCTCTCGTATTGACTCTCTCGGTCTCGCCCTTGTTGTCTTTATGTCGATCCTTGTCTCTTTGTCTTTGCGGAACTGTATATTTCTTTTTTTATAGATGTACAATGATTGTTTTCAATCTTTACTACAATATTTTTCATTGTATATAAATATATTTATACACCGAGTCATTTTTATATGTATACGACCCCTGTATACAAGGACTTCATTTATTTGGATTCGCCCATTCTATTATGGAAAAGACGGGTTAAGCTTATTCATTGTCAAATTTAAAATGGCTATTTTTTCCCAGGAACAATGGATCAAATAAACGAGCGTCTTCATCTGTTTTGTAAACTTTCTGTTCTTTTTTTTTCATTGATATATACTTTTATATATCTGTCTCTACATTCGGTGATGCTTATACGTACACGTTTAGCACGTAGCGATTCGTATACGATCATTCAAAAATTTCAACAGCCTAATCCCAATCACTTTTTTACGATAATCAGAGTATACGAAGCGGGTATATAGGTTGGTACTTCGGGATGTTATACGGTACCATAGCTACGAGAGTAACCAGGTGAAAATCTTTAGGGCTCGTTTACTCTCGTGAAATCCTATTATCCAGGCACTGGTAAACTCCTCGTTGCCATTCCTCATTTCTTTTCCTCCGTCACTTTTTCCCGTTTCCTCCTTCCACGTCCCTTCCAGCATGACCTCGACAAGACAGGGAGGGTGATGGCATTAACATTCACGCAGGAGAAGGTGATCGAAACTTTGTATTCTGAGCTAAAAAAACATGCTTGTCTCTCCAGGAATCTTATTAAGTAACCGATATCACTTTCGAAACTTCTTTAACGATGAATTGTAACAGTCTTTAATTTCGTCATACGATCCTTCCTGGTCGTAAAGATAAAACCTGACGGGAGAAAGAGGGGTCGTTCGGACTTGTTCAGAGAGTCTCGGTAGTATCAGCTTTATTAAACCAAACCCTTTTGTTTGGTAAACCACTTAATATTTTACGGACATCCCTTCTAGAAAGAAGTACGAGCAACGCTTGAGCTAGAACCTAGCGGCCGAACTGAGAACTACTAAACCGGAGACCTCCGCTTGACTTTCTACACTTTTCTCATTGATAAAACGTTTCGCGGGGGATTCGCCCGACGCGTTAGGGTGCTATTTTTCCTCTCAAAAGTCGGAAACTCCACTGCCTTTGAATTGACAAACGAAATTTTCCATGTGCTCTCTCTCTCTCTCTCTCTCTCTCTCTCTCTCTCTCTCTCTCTCTGTCTCTCTCTCTCTGTCTC
>JASANN010000310.1:830155-862585 GCA_031762395.1 Calameuta pygmaea | reverse complement strand
TTTGCGGGAGGGTGCTCGGGGGACCCCCAGCCATCACCCACTTTCGGGTGTTAAAGTAGTTCTGGGACACCCTGTATATATATATTCTATAAATTTACATCTATACGTATAAGACTGTGAATTCTGCAACGTCTTTTAAAGTCTTACCGCAATCTAAATTTTCGAAAGGGAATTTTATCTCTTATATCTTTATCTTTATCTATCCTGTCGATGGCAGTAATTGCGGTTGCAATTCAAGACCAGATTTAAATTTCATTTATATCAGAGTCTCCCTATAGAGAGTCGCGCGTATGCTTGGTGGTTTTTAAAAAAGTGAATGCAGGGTAGAGTCGATGGTCTTAAATGAGCTTTAGAAATAATGGCGCTGATATGAACTCCGGATCGGGCCGTTCTTGAAACTCCTAGAATATTATCTTAGAGCAGGTTGCAACCAGAGGATGAGAATAGGATTTGCGACGCTCATTGTCTACTCCGTGGACTCGCGCCTTCCCTTAAGCTCCAAGGCATTACATCCGCATCCTTCCTGCCGTGCACTTACAAACCAGACCTAAGGTCTCCTTATCCTCTGCCGCCCCTAACTACACCTAACCCACCTTGTCCTCCGTTTCCTTCCGCCTATTAAGCGCTGACGCTAAAGCCTTCGGGATAATTAATCTAGCCTGGCATATAACGAGGACGTGAGAAGTTTTCCCTAGCAGGTGTTTTATTTTTCCATCGTTGCCAGGACCTATTGGAAACAAGTAAATAAAAAAATTTTAATCGACCCTAAATGCCGTCGAACGTCAATTTGGTTTTGATAATAATCTAGCGTTTTCTTTTATTTCTTTTTCTCGTGTTTCTTTTTTTTCTTTTTACGTCTCTCTAATCACGTAACCTCACGGTAATGAAAACTACGTTATTCTGAACACGTGTCACTTACCAGAATCATAATACTATCCGAACAATCCTGGATATCAGGCTTAACCAGATGCAATAGCAATAACTCGTACTGAATTTATACGCGTCTATCATAGCCAAAGAATGACAGGAGGTTACTCTGTCACGTGGATACTCGCTTATACGCATGTACGTATACCAACAAGATATCCATAAACATAAAATCTCGGCGTATAGAATTCACCGAGGAATATGGGATTCTATGGTATTTATGAGATACGACAAAAGATATACGTGCATGATCAGTTTCTATACAGTACGTATATCCAAGAAATGGTACTCTTGTTTTGCACGGGTACTTGTACGAAGTATTAGAAAAAAAAATCTTACGTATAAGTGAAAGTATGTATATAGGTATACATAAAAAATATAAAATCTCTCGTAATCGACCGTCCACAAGAGGCTGCTTGGTAAAGATTAATACCGTTGAACTTTTAGGAAGGAAATCCTCTTAGTCAACCCCTCTGACTCTTTTTTTTTAATCTTCACGACATCACGGGATACGATGACGACGTAAAGTTAGACATACGAAGAGACCAAGTCGCTTCTCGTGAAAAGCAGTCGTCGAAGGGGCAAGGTAGTGATTGATTGATTTGATTTACTTGCCCGGAGGATATCCGCACCGCGCCCTGTTATTTCTCCCAATAATAACCAGCATGGCAACTGATTTCAAGGTGGTTGCACACTTACCGCCTATCTATTTTCTCGTATAGACGCATCACGGGTCAAAATCATCACGGTAGATTGTGTCCCGCGTTCCTTATGCATTTCCAGCATCTGCCCCTAGTTCGTTGGCCGCGTTGACAAGAGACAGAAACACATCTGCAGGTGCGAGAGAAGGAGACGAGAGACAATTATGCCTCGTGCAAATTACCATACTAATTTTGGACCCCTGGCATATGAGTCACTGTTGAATTTCATCGACGATCTATTACCCAGAGAATTACTCAACGATTAACGAATACTTATCACTCGCTATTATTCTATGAGAATATTAATAATGGAGAACAATTTTACGTTTTTTTCTCCCATCGTTTTTCTCCCTTGAAAATATGACGACTCGGTATCCTCG
Organism: Calameuta pygmaea; assembly: GCA_031762395.1. Taxonomy (NCBI): domain Eukaryota; kingdom Metazoa; phylum Arthropoda; class Insecta; order Hymenoptera; family Cephidae; genus Calameuta; species Calameuta pygmaea. The sequence continues at coordinate 860,577 of JASANN010000310.1, read as the reverse complement.
CAATTTTCCGTGCTAGTTTTTCAGTTGAGGCACGTGCAGCATGTTAAATCCCACAAAGCACTGGCAATCCCGATGTATAAACAATGAAATACATATATATATATATATGTATATAGTAGCGTGCAGATAGAATGACCATGAAATAATAATCGCAACGTAGCCACCGTTGGAGCTCATATTTATCGGGTGTCCTCAATATTTAGGTAATACCAGTCGACACCGAGAAAATAAATATTTTTACACGGTTTTCAACCGGTAACGTTCCGGTGAATATTTTCAGAAAATTCTTTCTCAAAAAATCTGTACACTTGTGTTGACTTTCGCCCCAATCCCCTTCGTCTCACATACGATTACGTACGCATACAAGAATGCCCGTAGCTACAGTCTTTGGACGCCTTAGAAAATGTGGAACAGCTATACGTAAAGCGTCAGAGATACACAGTGTTACGCGGTGCAATACGAACGAAAAATATTTAGCTGTCTCCCTAGTTTTCTACCTGTGTGTCGTTACCCTTGGTCTTTGAACGTTTTCATCGAAATGAAGTTTTCCACGGTGGGTATGTGGTACACCAGACTCTTTTCACGGTTCTTTCAAAGTGTCTCCAGGGCATCGGGAGAGCCTTGAGCTTTTCTACCTTTTCTTCGCGCCTGCCAAGGCACTGCCTGCCTGCCGACGCCCACGATATCCATGCAGTATACTGGATACATTGTTACTGCAGAGTGAGCATGTGGAGTGAGAAGAAGAAAGCCTATAGAAGAAAGCTGAATAGGAAGAAATATCAAAGGAGCAAGAGTTCATGGTTACATATGTATACGAGGATCAAGCCTTTTTGGTATACAGGTCGTTTCAGAAATATAGGTATCCGACATTAAGATTCTCAATACAAGCTGGGTATCCCACGGTGCTTTACTTATATCGGCAGGAGATTACATTCCGCGTATAAGTTTATAGCGCTTTTTCAGATGATGGAAATAAAATTTAGAAAAATGATACTTTTTTTACGGTACGAAATATCAACTTTTTGGGACTCGAGCTTTTCCAACGAGTTTCTCTACGCGCAACCCCAGATGGGACAAATTTTTCTTTTCTCTTGTCTAAGCGAAATTTGAATCGGTACCTAAAGCGTCCTGGCGTCCTGGCGTCCTAGCGACGTTCGACAACTGGAAAGAAAAATTTCATTTTTATCTCTAAACCTGACACGCGCTTTAACCACTATACGATCGATCCTGTCGATATCGACCTTGTCAGAGGCTTTCTGACCCAAAGGGGAAAACGGCCAGACACAATGGACCAGGGTGGGTTTATTTGCAAACAGTTTCACGAAGGTTGACGTACTCTAGCTTCTGACATAATAACGATTACGCGTGAATAGACCAAAGAAGTATATACATAGTTACTCTATTTCTCTTTTTACGCTGTATACGCCATCCACCTTAATCTACCGTTAAACTTTGTCCGACCTATATTAGACGTAACCACTTTTACCACGTGATAACAGTTAGCCGTTGCTGAGTACTTGAAAGCGCATGTAGTTCCAGAGGAAGTTTAAAAACTCGGAGAAAAGCAATTTCGGTATTCAGTCTATTCGGTGGAAGGAACTTCTTTTCTATTCAAGTATTACACAACAAATCAGGCTTTTGTTTTCACCATTTTTAAAAGCGTCACAGCAGTTTCGGAAAAGTCCGTTGTTGAAACGCCCAGGCTCGAGGAAGCTTTCAGTTTAATCGAGAAGGAAAAAGAAAATAAATAAGCCAGGTAACTCGACGGAGATAAGCGTTGAATCTTTATTAGGATCGTCACACGACGAATAATTGGGTTTTAATGGGTAGCATCAGCTTCTCTGTCTCTGAGTTGTGTAAGCAAACGCGGCTAATTGCGCGCGCGCGCGCACACACGCACACACACACACACGCACACGCACGCACACACACGCGCACACATCCACACGCGCGCGCACACGCACACAAAATGCTTCCGAAAGGCCTCGAGCTTTTCCCGATGCGAAGGCACCGACGGTACTTTTACCTCTCGTAAAGCGTCCAAGCTTTATCCATCTGGCAGTTTCAATTTCCCGGGGACGACGGGACAATACTACCGTAAATTCCGGATGGCCGACGGGAAGCGCTCACGTGTTCGATACGTTAAGAATTTTACGGAGACCACGAAGCCATCGCCTATCGTACGTAAGGCAGCATGTATAACCGTAACCTAATCTAACTTATACATATGTATTACAAAATATATCTATATATTGAATATCCATAACTGTGTATGTATAGGTATATAATTTTTACGTTTTCTTAATTCATAGAAGCGACTGTGCATCGTTGATGTCTAACGCGATGAATTTTCCTAAGTGCCGAAAACGCCAAGAAATGTCGTGTCGCTTGGTTTCCTGGCCAGCCGGAAAATATCAACATCGCCAGTTTCCTCGTAACGACTTTTCTAACTGGAAATCCATCTCGATTTATCGAATCGAAGGAATCTCGAGGGTCGAACGTCAATTAGTGAGGTTACAAAGTAAGAAGGGTTGGTCTCTCTCCTGGGTTGGCCAGTGGACGATCCGTCAGTGAAAAATTGCTTGAACTTTTTTACTCTCTTCTTTCTCATCTCTGTTTCCAACAAGCATTCTAGCGGGTTTCCACGTTTCTATGGCGACCAAAGTCGTTCACTGTTCACACTGTACTGTTGGCTGTCGCATTCGACCCTGACGAAAGAGGAAAGATGGTTAAGAGACTTGCGAAAGAAGAAAACGAAAAAGTACCGAAGAAAGAACTTCGTCCGATGACCTAGAAACGTAGTCAGAAACTAAGGAAGTAACGGCAGGTACGAGAGAGTCGTATAATGGAGAATTTCGAAGAAAAACTGACGAAGGAACGACATATGATAAAAACATGAAAAATGGAAAAACAAACTTTATTTCGTTTGAAAAGAAAATGGTAACCAAAATAAATTTCAAAAACTCAATCTCTTTTCAAAATATTACATCTGCCGTTTTATTCTATTTATATCACTCGCATATCAGCATTGTCATATTTCCTAGTATGGTACCTGATAACGAGTGACACAATGCCCTCATAACAAAATCTTGCTGATGCATTCCTATGCGTTCCTTTTTTTTTTTACGAAACAGTTAAACACGAATTCCTTCGTATCTACTGGATTTTTCAGAATTAAATGCTTTTATAGTTTTAAACAAGGACGCTCATACCCAACTTAACTATTCTCTAGCGTAGTTCAACTTCTTTTCTTGGCTTCAAGTAATCGATAGTAATGAGAATATCCTCGCTGAATTAAAACTCGTAAGTCGCGTCTGAGGTATTCTATTCTATTATTTATTCGGCTCACGGTGAGGGACAAGAAGGACGAAGGGGAATACCAAATCAGGATAGATGCACCGGGTGCATTCAAGGATGCACCCTGCAATTCCTGCAAGGATTTAATCTCGCCAAGGATATTCTTGCACCAAAAGTACCAAGGCTGTGCTTGGTGGTTACAGGACCGCAAGTGAAAGGTTACATAGCATGTATCTTGGTAATGTATATATAGCTATATAGAATAGACACACACACACACACGCACACGCACGCACACACTCACACCTGGTATGTAAGGTGAATCAGGCTCAAAATGGGTATGAGAAAATTCAATGCCTCGAGCGTGTACACACCAACCAAGCGGATTTAGGAACGTTTTTGCCCGCGTAGATGGTACATGTGCTTTGCGGTTTCTGCTGAATTTCACTAAGAATTATGGGACGTAGAATACCGTTAAATCCTTTTCCTACGTAATATTCGTCCTCGCCATTTATCTCAAGTGCCAGACGCTCGGTCCATTATCAAAGGAGTGACATAAAGTAATGGTCTTTCTAGGGATTGATAGATTTTGAAAATGTCTTAAGAGATTATTTTGATAAAAGATTTCTCTTTAATAAGTTCTTCATGAACCTAACAAAAATGTTATCTTATCGAATATCTTGAGCTACACCGAGGATTTAATGTTTTTTTTTTTATTTTCCTAAGGAAGTTTATGTAAGATTTTGTATATCGATTTTTTCCACTGGACTATTTACGACGGCAGACATTTTAATTCGATCATCCATAAAAGCGACGGATAGGAGCTACGAGCCGTAAAATCAGGAGAAAACGAAAGACAGGAGAAATTGTGGAAAGGACGACTGTAGGGAATACCAGGAACAACGTAGTGGACCACTTCCTGTGCATCAGGATGTGTGTCACGCGTGAGCCCATAATTTCTGAAACGGAAGCAGGTCACGTTTGCATGACAAAACTGACTATCTCGTTTGCTAAATATATATAATACTTTAATCGTGTGCAATTTATGTTTGAAAAATTATCGGTGCTTAAAAAGTACACGTAACGTCCCAGTCTTCATCATTAAAAATAATTTGCCTGGCACTAAAAAATCACGTTATCGCGAATATAGAAACTAAAAAAATTCCAGTCAAATTTACTCCGTAGTAAAAGTTTGCTTTCATCGGTACATTTTATTTGTTCTACGAGGATTCATGTATTTAGGAAACCCTGAGGTAAATTAAAGGAAACATCAAATTTATGAGAGGGGCTCTACTTAAAACTAGTAACTAGTAGCGAAGTTGGGTTCTTAGATGGATTCAAGAGGACTTTTGAAGAAATCTTAACTGTATTGCAATATCACGTAAATCCAAAGTCCCACTTGCCTACCATCTAGACTATCTGCTCTCTTTATTTTTATAAAGTTTTAAAACAACCTATTTCGTCTACGAAACAGTCAAATGACAGGACGGACTGATTATTTAGAGGACAGTAATCATTCTTGTTCCAAAGGTCAATTCTTACTGGGTTCGTCATCGGCGAATACGTTCCTCCAAGGTGCTAGTCTGCTACTAGACCTGTTTCCCGTTCTCCTTTCTGCGTGCATCCTGAGCCGAATGGAATGATTTCCGTCTAGGTAGGATAAACCCTGACAAGAAATTGCGGAACCAGTAGCTACTCTTAGCAGCGCTGGTTAATCAAACCTACTAACCAACCTAGGTGGATGGTTCCCAACCACGAAGGACTGGCTTACAGGGATTAGCTACATATTCCTTATTAGACATTGCACAGGTCAGTGGTTCCCCAATCGCGTTAAACACTACAACTGATTTTCTTTAATTTCTCATCTTCTCAATTTCTCTTCTCTTTAATACGCTCAACGTATCTATTCCTACTTGATAAACTAAGAACGTTAAAACAATTTCAAAACATATTAAAGAACGTTAACTCGGAGAACCACTGACCTAAAGAATTTATGGCTTCCTCCCTTTCAACGTCTGACGATCTATCGACTTTAGCGCAATACACGTAATTATTGACAGAGTTCACAAGACATAGGATTGACGGTGAAACTTCGTGTAAGCGAAAAAAGCACTGTTTGATAATAATTTCTTTGATAGGAAATATAACCTCGTTATGGGTCATTTTTGACCTATGCAGCTTATTATTCAGACGATACCACGAGGATTACTCAAAAGCTCGCACCCTTCGTATTTTCTGCTTCGCCCTCGACATGCACGTGCATTGTAAAGAGGGACAAGGGACTGGAGAATAAGAGCTGGCGCTGTGAGTAAAGACTCACTTTAACTCTGAAAATTGCTTTAACGAATCTTTTCAAGCGTCTCGGAGGAGACTCCAGAGCTCAGTCCCCGGTACCAGTACTCCAGTCAACAACCACCAGGGATACCGATTCTTTTAAAGGCCTAGTGGACAACCTGTTGATGATTTTGACTATGTTACAGATATCGCCGGTGGATACCTATCCTTTGTCGTGAGCATATTCGGCATCGGAGTCGTCACTGCAATCATCGGCGACATTGCATCCTACTTCGGATGCACCCTGGGCATAAAGGATTCCGTCACCGCTGTTGTCTTTGTCGCCCTGGGTACCAGCATTCCTGGTGAGTCCAAATACCTGCAATGAATCTGTAATATCGGCAGCTGCAATCTGTCAGTGGCTAATGTGATTTCGCATTAACACGTCAGGATATCCGTTGCTAATTAACGGAACCACTAATTGCATATGGGTCAGACGTAACGTATCTTGATACCTCGTGAACAGAGAGATATGTTTATTAAAGATTTTCCCGAAAATCATGGCAACCCTGGGACATCCTGACATTTATAATAGTATCTATTCTTAAATAATTTATCGAAACAGTACAATTTTTAATGGAGCATATTCGTTTTCACTGGGGTCCAATTTTAGTAATTTTTTAAGTTTAAAACGTAGCCAGTAAAGCTCAAATTTATACCTTGTTTAATTTATAAGCTCATCTAAGAAAGCCAAATTATAACAAGTGCTGTACTACACTTTATCGTGTAATTCATTATTTTGACCACCAAACAGAAAAAAGGCGGCGGACTCCCGTGGATCTTATTATGGAATTATATAATTTTACGGTATCGTGATAAGTAATTTCTCTACTGCTTTTTGTTCGGTAATATTTAAGTGATGCTAGTAGATTAGCGATGGCGCACATTATTCACTTGTTTGCAGCAGTACCTACGTTTGTGAGATATTTCCAGTCCTCATTCCCGACTTTTTGAATTCTCTCTGTTGGCTTTATATAAGGATATTTTTCAACGTCTATTCCATATACCTTCTGCTAGCATTAAAAATGTCTTATCGGTAAAGGATGATGGAATTCCACGATATCCTACGGTTCTCGTTTTTCAAGTTTATTTTTTACCGTGATTTCACGCGAGAAATTGACAATTCTCTCTGTGTATCGCTTTATTATCTGCCTCCGTTATTCCCAATATGTCTCTCACATTTAATCTCTACGAAAATAACACAGCGAAAACAGGAGCGCCAGACCGCAAAAAGGGATGAAGCGGTCGAGCAAAATTGCCTGTCAAACCGGAAACTGTCAGGCGACGATGAAAGGAGTCGTTCATCCATTTGGTCGTTTCCTGTCCGATCCTCTCACCCCGTGTCTCTCCTCACCTTTCGCACTCGAATGTCACTAAAGGAAGTAACGTTGGTCCTTATAGATTGGACATACATATCTATTCTTTCTAGAGAAGCGATAATAAATCTGACACTGATTTTAGTACAAAGGTCGTAAGAGTAACTATCACTCCGATCTACAGTGATTTCCCAAAAGTTTTCATGGAAACATAAATTTTTATCGGTTTTATGGAAATTTTTTGTACAGGTATAAATTACTCAAGAAAAAAATTTTCAGAACGCTCACAAAAGCGCATGAGGGTTATTTGCTGGATAGCTCTTTAGGTGTCCGTTGCCCAATACACTCGGGTCCATTAATATCTAAAACATACGTCGAACATTTATGACGAGCGTGAAACTTTAGATTGTATATAGCTGCTACAAACTTTGCTCAACTGTTTATTTTCACATAATTTTCCTATGTAACTGTAAGAGAGGTCTATTCAGTTTAAGTGGATCCGTTAAATTTGACAGCTCACGCGAAAGGAATGTTGATCAGGAACAACTCCGGCAGACCTTTGGCTTGCTTCCGGTACTTGTTTTTCAATTTCAATTGGACAATAGTGACAATGTAAAATGCCAATATACATTTGACTATTAAATTATCTCTGTTGAATACTATGAAAATTTACATACTTCGATTTCGAAGTGCTTGGCTCACGCGGGAGGAAGTTTTGAATGTGTATAACTTTGAAACGATTTGAAATATAGAGATAATCCAGAGTATCCCTCTGATCGTCGATTGTAAGCCTTGTTATACGTCTGTCTTTCTCTTGCGCACGTAAATAGCCATAAGATCTCTAATGTGCTTGGTTGATAAAACTGCCATTTCGCGAGTCAACATTGAAAGCCGATATTCACGTCGCTAACTTTGCTCGAATTTGGCCTATACGTTGGATTCCATCAAATATTGTCATACTGTAGGTACATAACCAAGTCAGTCATTCGACGATTTTCAAATTAGATTTTCGTATTTGTGCTGCATAGCCATGTGCAACCACAAAAGAGGCTAACATGGTAGTTGGGGACGGGTAGGGTAGGTGGGCAGGGGGGAGTATAAAATTGTGTATTTAACCAGAGGCAATAACCGAGATCGGTAATTACCGTTAATATCGCGCCCAGGGGTGTAATAGGTTAACGGTGAAGCACCAGGGGACCAGGGAATCAAAGGGCGAGAAGGAGGGAGAGGGTTAACGCCGCGATGCTGACGTCGGACAATAAAAAGGATATGCCGTAGGGTAAATTATATCGCGGCCACGCGTTAACGGGGACAGCGCCATGAAATGCAAATGAGAATTCAATTCGATAAAGCGGCTGGGAATGATTTAAACCGGTGTGCTCGGGCGGTAGCAGTGCGGTTTAATAACGGGTGACGTTGAAGTTGAGAGCCTTCGTATACTCTTGGTTACAGATTTCAATTTTTCTTTTTTCTAACTTCCCCTCTTGGCTCTCTTCACTCTCATAGGGATGCTCGAATCGAGCGCAATTAAGCAGATGCTAACGGGAGGTTGACGAGTAGCTCTGAGCTTGGGTTCTTTCACATAGCTCAACTGCAAAAGGCATGCCGAGGCCATTTTACATAATTCCACGTGCGCAAATAAGAGGCCGCGTTTTCATCTGAATTAGTTCGCTTTTAAATTTTCAGAAAGAAAGAAGAAAGGAGCGAATGGAAAGTTCGCGAAAGTGGAGTAGAAGCAATTGTTTGTGTGTCTGGAGAGAACGAGAAAAAGTAAGCAGAGAGAAGAGGAGCGTGGTATCAGAGTAAAAAAAAAGGATTCGAAGTTGAAAGGGGGAGATAGAGATAATTTTTGTCAGGGATAAGAGAAATCTTTTTTTTTTCAACAAATTTCGATTTATTGATGTCTAGTCAATATCGTAAATGGTGCCATAAAGATGTCAGTTATGCCATGATTTCATATACCACGAACATTGATAAATAACGAGCTATGGTTATCCATGAGTCAGGGCAGTTCCCGGCTTTTAATATGGCATTGATTTTAGGACCTATAGCGTCCGGATTTTAGGGCCCCTAGAGTTCCGGAATGATTAGAAGAGAGAAAAAATTACGGGCGAGCTCGCGAGATAACGGGAACTCTAGATGGGAAATAATTTTTCTTTAAGATGACTCCTCGGCACTGACGACATTTTCTTAACGATATCGGCAACTGCACGGGGAAATGAGTTTAATACCGTGGAGGAAGAGTAAAACCGCCTTAGAATAAATTGCCTGACGGCGACTGCGTTCCTCTCGATTATCAGGAAGCTGTTGCTCCTTATTCTATATCCTCCTTTTTCTTCTGTATATCTTACGCGTGTATAGTCCGAATCGATAGGGTAACATAACCTCTCAGTTTTCGTATCTTGAACACCCAACGCGGTTCTCTTTGACGTTGATCGGTTGACAGGAGACAAGTTCTTACGACGGTACCCTAAATCATTAGGGTTGGGAATGAGTTTAAAATTGAAAGATCAGCAAAGTAGGTCAATCGAATGCGATTTAATCTTCTCTTGGTTTCACCAATAAATTTGTATAGATATGAGGAATCCGGAATGTGGAATGATAAAGAAACGATAATCCTGGGCTAGGATCTCCAGATCTACCAGACGGGTCTGTCTCGGTTCACAGCATCCAGAGGGGATGATCTTGATTCAGCGTTCATAGATGCACCACGATTCTAGACTGTCGGTACGGTAGGAACCTGTTCGGGAAAGGGAACAAGACTTTCCCATTTCCATTATCCAAGTTCTCACCGTGTTATTCAAATCTCTCATAAATACTCCGTCGTCTGGCTCTGCCTCAGCCATTCGGTCGTGTAACTAATTTCGGCTCCTTTCCAGAATTTCGAATAATTTATACCCGCCGAATTCGACGCGAACGCCTTGTATTCTGCTTTCCAGAGCAAAGAGACCAATAAATCGACCATGTGTCCTTTGGGTAATAATCGGAAGTCGTGAACCTGGCCAATTCAAGGAAAAGATTGATATACCAGGCGTCTTTGTTTTCTTTTATTATTTCTTTATTTTTTTTTATTATGTCCTTATTTCTCTCTTGTATCAATTTGCCTTTTATCGCGCGCACGCACGCACCTATCCTTTCCTGCTAACAGATATACGATTTATCAGTTTCGCAAGGATTACGACCCCCCTCTTACGCACTTCTGAAATACCCATACGACTTCGTCGCGTGAATATGGATGGAGCCATAAATATTTATGGATTATGCGAGCGTCGAAGATCTCGAGAACACAGCGGCGCTGTCGAAGATGTCGCACACGGAAAGTCGTCGAATATCAAGAATTCTTTCTAGCTCTGAATAATGCAATCTCATCCGTTGGTTCATATCACTTCGATATATTAATCTACCGTGAACTCAACTGGACAATAGTAGGCAACGCTTCGCGTAACAATGGCGATACGGCTTTTAAAAAAAAATCTTCAATATCCTCTTCTCTTGGGAACAATAAAAGCGAAGAAGGCAGAATGTCAGATTTATTAAGATCCGTGTTAAAGGTCGGGTCATATGAAATAAAGAAGATATAATGATCTAACAGATTTTATAGTACGTGGGAACCTGTTTATGTCCCTGTAAAACCTCGGCCCTTCGATTCATAAATCCGTCCCTATATTCTGCTCACTGGGGAAGCTTGCGAATAAAATATGAAATTGCTATTCACCCTGGCGCGAATATCAGGCACGGTCCTATGGCAACGATATACCATGATACTAAATCTGGAAAATTCGGATTGCTCTATGAACTCTGTATCCCGATGCTTGAAATTGGAAATTCATTTAAAAGAAAAAAAATATTTCCCACATCAATAAATTCGTATAAACTTTTTAAACCAGAGTACGTTAGCTGGGTTCGTTACGTATAAAAATAATCTGTGATTGGATCGATAATATTGATTCGATTAATGTATGAGTGCCACTCTGTCAATTGAATTAACGTTTATGTGCACCTCGAGATTGGTACTTTGCCAGCGTAATAGAGGAGAAATAGTAAACAGGAGTTAACGGGGACTTTGGGTTTGCCTCGTTCTTCTCCATGTAACGGTAACCTTTAATTAGGGAATTTTGAACACCGCGTTATAATCGTATTATGTATGAGATTGAGATGCATATCTATGTATAATAGGAAATTTGATGAGTTGACAAAATAATATGTATACTTGTTATAATAAGAAAAGAAATTGAGGTTCTGACGTATTTATTTCAGACACGTTTGCGAGCAAGGTGGCCGCCTGCCAGGACAAGTACGCGGACGCGAGCGTCGGAAACGTGACCGGAAGTAACGCAGTAAACGTCTTCCTAGGAATTGGCATTGCGTGGAGTATCGCTGCAATTTACCATGCCTACCACGGTCAGCCGTTCATCGTGGAACCCGGCAAGTCAGTAAAAAAATTATTTACAAAATTCTATGAAAAATCTATCCACCGGGTTCACGTTCGTTCGATTATCATTTCATTGTCTATCATTGTTTTTCAACGCGTAGGTTTAACTAGTTCAAACCGTTCGTAACTACTTACAACAGAATCCACAGTTCGCTATATGCCTTGCACAGAGATTCCAAATTGTTCCAATGAAATTTTGTAATCCTAAATAGAGATGAGAAAAGCCGTAACAGATAAATCATCGAAGACAAATATTATTGCGTACAAGGACTTTCGATTCTCAAATTTTTTTATAGTCATCAAATCCGACATGGTGCAGAGCTAACATTTGCACGGTGCTCCGGGGGTTACATACGGTCGAAGAAAATTCTGTCAGTCAAACTCGCCATAAGAAATAAGATGTTGCCGGGTTGTAGATATCGATCCTCAAAGTAACTTGGAAAAAGTTCACCAGCTTGATCACAGATGGCAGTACGTACCGCCTCTCACGGTAATTCAATATTATCCAACAAGATCTCACTGACGACACTTTAATACTTCAAATTTTTACGGGAGCCAGTTTCTCCTCTTTGCATATCAGCCAGGGGTTTTACGATATTATTCAGAAAAAGGAACGTTTCCACGAGACAATAAGGCTCTCGAAATGCGATATCGTAAGGGTGAACCCTAAAGGTTATAGGGAACGGCAATAACTGATCCTCAAGAAAGTTATATATATTCATTGAAATATCAATTGATCCGCGCAGGAAATTCCGTTGTCGTAGGAAATATTTTTTTTAAGTAATAACACCAGTGTCTGGAAGGGCTGATTAAAGTCACCTTAGCCTTAATCATTCCTCTCATACTGCGGTAATTTCATTTCAGCAGACAGAGAAAAAAGCCAGCAAGCTTCTTATAAGCACGTTCGCATGCTTCTTTCATTTTGATAAAGGCGGATCGTGTTCTGTCTGTGTTAAAAATTAATTCATATACATTTGAGTCAACAATGGAACCATTGAAAAACAAATACAAAATTTCTATTAAATCGAGCACTCTGTGTAATGAAGCATAGCATTCGAATAATCGTACAGCATCATGCTCAATAAGCATAAATAGCCTGACGATGTAATCCTCACGTTGATGACGTAATACAACACCAATAAATATTTCTGTTAAAAAAACAACGAACAATAGTCTGGCCTTCTCTGTGACACTATTCTGCACGGAGGCGTGTCTGGTGATCGTGGTGCTGTTAGTGAGAAGAACGAAAAGCATCGGGGGTGAATTGGGCGGTCCGTTCGTCCCGAAAGTCGTCACGTCCGTGATACTCTTTTCCCTGTGGCTCTTCTACCTCATCATGTCCACCCTTGAGGCCTACGAAGTCATCCAGGGCTTCTAAGAGCGATAACGCCGAGGAATGGCCTAATATATCCACTTGTACTTACTTATCTTCTATATGCTCAAGTAAACGTTCTTTCGGTAAGTAGACAAAGCACGTAACTGTACAGCCATAAGGATATGTATGTACAGTGGTATCTAAAAACACAACAGACATATGCACGATTGTGTCTATTGACGTACGAACGACAGACACATTTGCGAGAATTATCAATTGGATTAGGTAACGCGTATCATTAGAAATCTTCTGTACTCGTGTTTCAGGACTTGGTCGTAGCTGAATATCGAGAAAGTGAATTCGCAAAGGGGATGGGACTCACAATGCCGAAGCGTCATAGCCAGGGATCGATATAACAACGAGAGTGCGTGAGTGCTGCGTTGTCTAGGTGTAATTATGCCTGCGTAATAAAGAATGTATCTATTTGTGTGTATCAGTTAAGGGGACGCCGTAACGTATAACAGTGCGGGCGAATGGATGGCAAATTACGTGACTTGGAAGGAATAATTGCCTTAGGAGTCTTAATACTATAGTTGCTGATCGTTATACCGATTGAAATTTGAAGTACATCAAACGTATACATTGTAATAGATAAGCATGCCGAATGATCGCAGATGAAATTCATTTTAACTTGTTATAACGTGACAAAGTTAAGCAAGACAGAATAGTCGTAAAATATTTTCCTAGGGAATAACGTGAATTCCTGTAATACCGATATTAGTGTGATATGCGTCTATGAGATTTTTTATTTATAATTTTAATCGCAAGGATCGTACTTCTGAGTTTTAGGGCGATGGGGGTGGCGAACGGTCCTTAAGGGATGCGGTTAGTTATGTTCATTTATTAGGAAGACGATCGTGTCGATCATTTGTTATTAGATAGAAAATGGCGCTATTGAAGCTCGTCAAGTATATTATGACAAAAACACACTGCTAGGTAATATCAAGTTAGGAAGAAGGCAGGATTGAAATACATATGAGAGAGAGGGGGGCGAGGGGGGAGAGAGAGAGAGAGAGAGAGAATATAATAGATAAGAAATAGATAAGAAATAGATTAATAAATAGATGGTATATGATGAGCGCTTTACCAAATGTTTCCCTCGCTCTTTCCCTATCTCGCATGAGTTGTCTAACTGCAGTTTCATAGGAACTTAGGTAGAAAAACGGCTCAGCGAGCAATATTTTAAGAAGTCAATGTTGAAACTCGTTTTGGAGATATATTCAATATTGAACGATAAGGCGGTTGGTTGTTAAAGCGAAGTGAATATACTAGTAAGATAATTTTAAGGATGAGTGATTGAAATTCGCGAAATCCTTAAGGCGCAGCCTAAAGTAGGGAGCGTCAAACGTAAAGCTTTTGTTGTTCTTCACTGCCTTTGATCGGGGGTCGCTCATCCGGTCGCGCCTTGAAGTTCGCGATTATCAATATCCAGGTTCTGCAATGTATGTATATACATATATATCTGTGTATATATCTATTAAATATATATATTCATATATATATGTATATATACACATATAAAATCGCAGTAGCGCATATATATATATATATATATATATATCTGTATATGAATACTCGTAGTGTAGATATTGAATCTAGGCACTTTACGCATAAGATGAATATTCCCTGGCGATTGATCCACGGCTTTCAAAATCGTGATCCTTATTCATCTGTGTTTAAAAGTTGTAGAGAAACTCGACGGTTCTACATTGTATATGAAATATTGACTAGTCCATGAAATATTACCTGCTGCATGATCTAGTCAGTCTACAGAGAGTTCCAAGGATACTCTGCCCATGTATGTACCTATTTCCTCTCTCATTATTAACAGGATTCTTATTAATTATTTTTATCGCTATTATCCTTGGATAGAGATTTATGATACTAACCACGTACTTTTTGTTTCCTTTGGTATAAAGTATATATATTATGGACGCGGTATGGATTCTCCTTGTCTTTTGGATTATGGGCTCTTTTTTTTGGCCGGCAACCGGAAGTCGTCGCACAGGCACAGTATCAGATTATGTAATAACTCAAAGTTAGTGGATCTTCCCTGGAAACTTACACGACTTGTTCTCCAGTCTAATTTCGGCTTTTTGAACGCACGATAAATGTCAGGTAAAGCTAGCACATCTGAGAGTTTCCAATAAAGATTTCGCATTATTCAGATGTTATCGCCATCGAATCTCATAACGGAAGCTTCCATAAGTTCGTGTAAACTGCAGGAAAAAGAATCTCATAAGGTAACTTCTGATGTCGCTCTTTTACACGAGAAAGTGGATATTCCGCTATCGAATAAACACCAGGCGACGAGATAAAACGGCGAGTCATTATGCTGGATAGCATGCAAATTCGTAACCTTAGTATCAGATCCAGAAAGTGGCATTTATTGTGTAAAGTATTCGCGAATAAACTACATATAAACAATTTCGTGGCGTCCTTTGTAGAAAATAATACTTGGGGAGGAACACTTTGTAGAGTCTTGTCCGCCGAAACGTGGATCGTATATATTCTAAAAAATAAAAGGATGGATGATACGAATTCGTGAACTGGCATTCGGCTTTACGTATTCGTGAATATAATCGAGCCAGTGAGAAACGTGGAATAAATTTCGACAAATTTTACTCGCGTAACCCGGTCTTTGCCGTTGACCTCGGGAGAGCCGTTCGACGTTTCTCTTTCTTTTTTTCGAGGATCATTCGTAATCCTGTACTCGACGGAATAGACAATATCTCTTTTTCCTTCAGTACGTTGTATCAGGGTTGACGTATTTACCTTTATTGTATGTACCTTTGCCACTTTCCAACTCGTAGTAATGGAAGTGTTGATAAGGAATTGCATTCGATTCTTATATTGGTATTGCATGGAGAACATATATGCAGAATTGTAAGGTATTACCTACACGGAAATTAAAGCAAACTAGGTTGTATTTGCGATCCTTTTTCATTCTAGCAGTAGGTCAATGAAGATGAGTAAACAATTCGAATCGTCCCAGTATCTTTGATCAAGCTTACTATAGGAATCGAATGATTTTTCGAAAAAAGAAAAAGAATTAAACTTGTTTAACACGTCGACTGATCCATAAGATCTATTCGCGAGAAAAATTCGTTTTTGGCAGGGGCCATCTTATTACGATCTTCCGTGTATGGCAGTCCCCCGGATCTCATAGCTCACAAATCTACTACACCATAAGAGCGACGGTTTGTTTAACCCAGAAATGTCTGAAAATTTTCATTTGCATAAATCAGCCGCTGAGTTCATGAGATAGAATATTTGCAAAAGGAATAATAATGCCTAGCCTGAAACTTTTTTTACATTTCCTTTTTATATTTATGGTCTTTTTCATTCTTCACATTAATTATACCCTGTGAAGTCTTGTAGTCGTGCAAACTCACGACGTTTGCACTGTGAGAATCCAATGGATTTCATTAAAGGAGAATCTAATCCCACGTATATCTTTACCATAACGAGCATGTTCTACTAGAACTTGATATTAAAGATAACGAAATATAAAAGATATTAAAATTAGCTTGAACGCAAATCCAGCCAAAGATTATTATTTTATTAAATGATGAATTTTCAATGTGGGACTACTCATCGATGTGTAGACACTCAACAGCGAAGCATTAACGTGATAATACTTAATTGAGATTTCGCTATTATTCCAGATTCCACTGTACGCCAAGCGTCAAGGCCGCTCGTTGCTCCTACTCGTCCCTGCGAAATATATGTGTATGTATTTACCACGAATTAAAATAGTACCACAAAAAAAGGAAATCGGGTGTTTCCATTAGTGAATAAAAAAAAAGTATCTCCTTAAGAAAACACATTTAAATGCAAATGCTTAATGAAAAATTGCAGTATTCACGAGCAGGACCAGCGAGTGCGCCTTATTGG
Source organism: Calameuta pygmaea (assembly GCA_031762395.1). Classification (NCBI taxonomy): domain Eukaryota; kingdom Metazoa; phylum Arthropoda; class Insecta; order Hymenoptera; family Cephidae; genus Calameuta; species Calameuta pygmaea. Next base: position 843,926 of record JASANN010000310.1, on the reverse strand, counting down.
ATTATCGGAAATTATGCGATCACTAAAAATCATGCATTCATTAATTAATCCTATTGAATCTCGCGTAATCTCTGCAATTTACTATAATCCGGGCATAAATAAATCGGATTGATCGACGTTTCTAGTCAGCCTGCCATAGCGTATAATGGCCGCGTTAAAAAAAATATATATATATTCGAATTAAAAAGCGCATTCGCACCTAGACGTGTCTCTCCAGTTTATAAAATGGAAATCGATCGATTGGTGCAAGGTGCTCGAGTATTTTGTCGCGGATAGATAAATGAAAATTTTAGAGAAATATATATATAAGGAGGTATACATATATAAATATCAAAATATTATATTCTGACGTATAAGATAACATTGTAGATAAAATGAAGGAAGTGTAGATAAGTGAAAGTAGGTAATAGGTAATAGATAAAACACTCTCGACCTTCCTCATAGGGTTACTCATGTACCTACATGCATATATACGTTAAACATTAGAAAAAAAAACATATATTGTTTCTTCTCCCGTGCTTGCTTCGTCTTGATGTCGTGGAAAATGTAGAATAGAGGAAATATGGGTGCACGCGGGCCCGAAATGCTTCGCGACGAACAGGGCTGAGCCTTTTAATTGCTAAAGAATAATACAATTTACCGATTAACTTATTACATCTATTTACCGAAGTCGATCGGATTGTTTTAACGTGGCCAGCCGTGATGCGCGATCAAATTAACGAATTTATCGTAGAGTGACACTGCGGTGAGTAGATATATATTTTATAAAGGACCAAATAAACCCGTCGATTGCTCGTAAGAATACGACCCTTAAACTTATACAATAATGAAGAATATTAAAAAAAAAAAATGAAAAATGAAAGAATACTTTAATAAATCATATCCTTGTTTGCTGTATATTTTGCATTCCTTATCGAACACCATTTCGACTGTAGGAAATCTTTTCATAGTTTTCGTGTCTCGTATGATTTTTATGTTACTACCATCGATGCACTGTAACTTCTTATGTAATATTAAATATAAGTATGATATGATTATCGATAACGCATAAAAAATTGTACTGCACTTTTTATCACCATGCAAAAGTGCACCAAACTTTTTGTTACAATGCATTTTTCATTTTCACGGCCCTTGTCATATCGTGTGCCAATTATGGCGAATTATGAAGTTCGTTCTGGAACGCTTAAAAGTATCACCACCACGTAGTACAGCCATATTGTAGGTAAAAGCAATAAATGGCAGTAGATTTTGAAAGGGTGTAAAATGCAAGGAAAGCCTCATAAATGCATAAATCGTATCTGTTTGATGAACTTTTGAGTAGTAAAACTAGAGAGTAGCGACAGAGACTTTTGTAAATTTTATGTCACCTACAGCGATTTGAAAATACGTGGACTTACGACCAATCGATATCAAAATATCAATAAGAGTTTTCCAGTTTCACACTTTTTCTTATTAACCTCTTAGCATATTTATCATAGACAGTCCTTATATCCTTCGTGTACGATCATAGAAAATTTTTTCGAAATAGATCAGCACAGCAGAAAAAAAGAAACGACCAATTTTTAGAGGGAAAGAAAAAGAAAATGAAAGAGAATGAAAGGAGGAAGTGGGAAGGGGGGGGGGGGGAGAAAGTACTTTCAATTCGGACCAAATGGAATTCGCTGTATCAACCAGTATAGTGTGCGTGAATATCGTTGAAGTTACGAGATAAGGTTTAAATTTAAAAATCATCAGGATTCGCGCCGTTTTACTTACTCCTATTCTTATTCTTCTTCTCGTTCACGTTCTTTCCGTGATACAAAAGTAACATGAGAAAATAGGCGATCGTGAGACGTTAAGCGACACTTTCGTTTCGATCGTTTACGCACAAAACGGGATGTTACTGATGAGTGAGAATCGATGAAAATTATCGTTAACGTTTTAGCGTGTAATTATTATATAGCTGTAGAGATAAATAGAAGTTTAGAATTTTCATTTTTTTCATTTAATTCAAATTACATGTCCGTTCTCATTGAATCTTACTCTCATCGAACAGTCCTGTCTTTCGAGAAGTACCATATATCCACGGCCGGCCACAAGTTTTTGTGTATATATATATATATATATATATATATACACATATGATATATAAAATGATAAAAAATGAAAAATTAAATTAAATCTCAAATGTTTCTATTCACTTTACGAAAATCTTCTATTATACACTATACTTAAATACTATTGACTATAATACTATTGACTCTTCGAATCTATCCTCTTACTGGGCTCTTTACATTGTAATTGTACTTTAGAAAAGGACACTTCGTGTTCCAAGGCTATATCTTTCGATTCTACATACATACCTACATATACCCTGATTATAGCAGATTAATCAAAGAAAATCGAATCTTGGGAAACGAAAACATAATGCGAGTGACAACGGGATTATAATTATAAATGTCAAAGTTGTAATAGAGTCGAGGGACATTTTAAAAAGTTATATACTGTAAGATAATCGTGACTAAGCCAGAAAAGCAAAAGGTAATCATATAAACGAACAGTTAGATGTAAAGTGGCGTATAGAAGGGAGTTCCTACGATATAATTGAAGGAACGAAAGCGAAAGGATATGAGAAATGGTGTTTAAGTAAACAGAAGGATGGAACATGAAAAGCACATTAAACCTGCGTTACATGCCATTCGATAGAAAAATATGTCCAAGGAATCACATTGTTCCTCTTATTGTTGAACGAAATGTATTTGCTTTTGCAGCGACCTCACATATAATTCATATATGTAGTACTGAAATTGTATGTACCTACCTGTGAATTTATTTCCTACACCTAGCCAGCCGATCGTTACCAATGTTATTGCGACATGCATACTATATTTTTTGTGCAAATAAAGTAATTGATTTTTATTATAAATTATAACGTCAATAGCCCCGCGGCTTTATCATTATTTTTCAATGTAATTTTCTCTGCCCTGTCATCACGCTGAGAAATGATTGTTCCTTTGATCGATCATTGCTATTCACTTTGTAATCACCTTTAAGATCAGTGGATTAAGTTGTTCACGACTTTTAAGTGTCTCATCGATATTGATAGAATTTTACTACGTTTTGTTACAAAATTATTTTACAGTTTTAAGTGCCTTTTTTTACTTACTATGCGTAAGTGGTGGTTGTAATGGTTATGCGATTTTGTTTTTCAACATCGTTGTCGATGCTGAGTCCAAAAACTAATTGTAGGAATTTATCTGAAAAACCAATAGAATGGGGAAATCTCCGAAATATATTAATCAATGAATAATAGTGGTCCTGAATCTGTTTAAACGGTGTCACCACTGTAGAGGGGCGGAGGGAGGGGGTTAATAGTGGATTTTTTGAACATTATTCCAGCACCTCTAAAGCTTTGAACTTTTTGACTCTACATTTCCTTGTCATTCTTTCCATTATTCTCCATCGCGTCTTCCCCATTTTTTCTGACTCTGTACAAAAAATGTTACTTCACACGTTACCTTTACGTTTATCACGATGCATGCATCATACAACGAATTGAGATTTACGTTAAATTTTCTTTGTATATTATTCAAGATATGTAAAATAGTCGAAGAACGTGATGAAATCGTCGTAAAAATTTTCGTAAACCGATACAATCGAAATTTTCGTTTAATTTGAAATATACGTTCTAAAGTTTGTTACGTTTCATTTAAAAAACCGAAGAATTAAATGTGTCTTTATAATTGTATCTAAAGTCATTGCTGGGGTTAGTTATTACACCATTGATAAGAATTTCGTTCATTGTTATTGATCAGGAAATTGGAATTTAAAAAAAAATGAATATTTCGATCGTATCGCTTGATTCTAGCAAAATAAGATAATCTTATCTTCCGTCTTCGATGTATAATTCCTGTTGTACAGAAAACTTTAGACAACATGTCCTTGTAAAATCCGTTAAAAAGTTAAACGTTTGCGCCTACTCTTATTATTATCGATTTTTCGCTCGCTATTTTGCGTCACGTTCACGAGAAAAAAGCACTGTCTGTGGCACGCGAATAACGAATCGTAGAGATAGAAAATCAGTAAAGTAACGAATAACTTTAAAAGGCGAACTGCGTAAAATGGCGAGGTTGAAAACGAACGTGTTTATTGTTGATGTACCGTCGCGTCGAGAGCTCTTGTAACTATAGGCACATATTGCATATACCTTGAAGGAGGAATTGAACGTTGAGAATTATTTCCTATCTGTAAAATCGAATCTGATATTTGCAATCGAATTCTTTTCAAACGATAAGAGATTATATCCAATTGCAATACTATTGTAAAGTCGTTCGTAGCATTACGATTCTCTAATGAAACAAATGTGAAATAAATATATCAATTTTAATAATTTAAAAATATAATATCGAACCTCGATTTCCCAGATAGGACTGAATCAAGATCGAATAAGAATCAATTAATTGTAATTGAATCGAAAGTGCAAAATATACATACATTAAATGTTGTTTACACCGTAAATATGATTGACCGTCCCACAAAGTATATCAATTATCTCAAGCATCTGACTATACTGTATTAAATCAAGTGTCTGCCAATCAATCGAACCCTTTTATCCCATGCCCAACGACTCACTTTAATAATTTCATTTGCCATAAGCTGCCAAGAAGTTTGATGAAAGGTTAAAGGGCATCGCTGGCGGGCAGTAGTTAGTTTATTACGTATTATCCTTCGTTACGTCTCTCCTGTCCTTCGTGTTTCGTTTTAAGACAGGATCAACCTTGTAGATTCATCAAAATTTCCTACGTCCTTGGGTCCTTGCCGAGATTTAAAGTTTCCCGCAATTTTTCCATATCAAAACCGGAAGTAGGAACTTCTTTTGCACCTTTATTATCTCTTGTATCCATCTGACATATATAACTGATTCTGATAGAATTATCTATATAGAATTACCATTAAACAAAAAGCAGTCACCTTACTTCCAAACGAACTAGGAATGCTGGGTGATGTTAATTACAGACCTTGATAATTAATATACCGTAGTTTATCATAATGAATTACGGGATTACGTTAATGACGTAATACCCGTCAAGTAAGTTAATTGTCTCGGCTAGACTTTTGACCAGCGTTGTGATTATTTTATTAATTATTTATTGCCATATGTGTGTCTAAGCACTGATCACTCTTAATTAATAATATGTTATACGAAATTATATTTACTTATAATCACGTATTAAGCTTGTGTGATAATTGAATTAACTATTTGATTAATCGGTACTACGTGATTGTTAATTGTGAAATATGAAAAATTCCATTTCAATACATCGCTTTTAGTAGAATCAAATGGCAAGATGAACATTTCAAAGTAAACAGAAAGCATAATAAAACGTCACGATCAAAAGTAATAAAATTCTAATGTCGACTAACTATATCGTAAAAATTAATCAGCACGTAACCCAATGATAAATGGAACTCATCTATTACGAAATTGATAAAAATGACCTATATCTATATGTGCGATAATAGCTGAGCTTTCGTCACTAAATTTTATCCGAGAAATATTCTTTTATACTACTGAGACATGACGTAAAACATGAACTAATTTTCAATAAATTCGTTTTTATAAAATAATAATAATATGTAGGCATGTTTTTGTTCATAAAAAAGTTGTCTATAAACTAAACTAATCAAATTAAAATTTCTATAAAGTCTCTTAATACGGATGTAAAAGAGGTAATATCTAATCTCCGATCAATCAAGCTTATACCTCTACCACTATCGTGGAGCTCAGTAATTCATCTCTGAATGGTGACAATGAAATAATCAGATACGTCGAAAAAATATTTCCATGTAGTCATTGAAACAAAATTAATTGCTGTTAACTTATCTTGTCATGTTATCGACAATACCGCCATTAGGCTGAAAATTGTGGTACTGAATCATGAGTGCGAAAATGCTTAATTAGGTTAATTTATTATTGTAATCATTTGTCATGCATGCGGATACACTATGCAGTCTCGTGCCATTGTGCCTGTAAGTCAATGCAGATATTCCGGAATAAAAACATTGGACTTCAATAATGGAAAACGAAGGCAATGCCGTAGTGAAATAAAAAAAGAATTAATAATTAATTTTCATTAATTTTTTTAGCAAACTTTTTCCCTCAATCAAGGTTAATCCAGTTTAATGCAGATATCGATTTTCCTAATGTAACTTCCTGCGTAGTCATGCATGCACGTAGTTGCGAATGGCGAAAAAACCTCGGCTAATTCTGTGTAAAAGCAATCTCTCCAGAACAGATTAGCTGTATGTTTCGGATAAAACTTTTTTCTTTTAATAAAATAATGATTCTTGTACGGCATGACGCGATAGATATCCCTGAAGCCAATTAATCTGCAATGCCAACAGGATACTGTAATTTTCAATTATTTATATAATTATTAACGCGATATACGTATACGATAGTTATACGGGTACTTTGACAAAAGCACTAAAAGCTTCCCAGAGGACATTACGGTAATTAAATAGCAATTTGCGATTGTACACCAGATAAAACACTCTGGAAGAGTGTTGTGTGCAGAGCTTAATGGCGTCAACGGGTTATCAATAAATGTATAAATTACAATGTAGATACCCAGCTATTCTTTATATTTTTCTCACGAACCAGTAAGCTCAATCTAAATGCGTAAACCATTGTATGAACCGCGTGATATTATTTTTATGCCGTATTATTCTTGCAAGCGGCCCGACGACTTACATACTTTTGCACTTAGGTACCTTAAAAATAGAAGATTCGGGGAAAAATTCAAAGTTCTCCACAGTCTAAAGTTTTAACATGGATCGTTAATACGTCGTTTAGCTATCTGAAAAAAATCGATATTAAAAAAAGAATTAGCCACTTAATATCATTCAACGTTTATTTATATTATTCGTGATTATAATGCAAAAGTTTGTGATACGACTGAAGGGTACGTCAAAAGTTTTTTTTTTTTTTTTTTCAAAATTCCTTTTCACGACAACGACTGTATATTTGGATCAGCAGTCTGTTTCTGTAATCTGGGTACGTTTGGATGTAGACATTTTCGACCGCGACTTTTAACTCCTTGCACTATTTTCACGAGCCAGACTCGTGATATTCACGCTTGACATGAAATTAAACAACGAGCCTGACTCGTGATATTCAAGTTTGGCCTAAACTTTTCATCCGAGTCAGACTCGTGGAAATAGTGCAAGGGGTTAACCGGTATACGAATGTAGGAAAAAAATTGAAAATGAATAATAGCATGACGCAGAATGTCTGATAGCTGAGGTCCGGTCGGTATTAACATCTATTGAGACAGTTTAGGAATGATGCCAGGAACCAAAACGCTAAGGAATCTCACCGTTGGCACTCATCTCTAGTGGCTGCAGCTAGTTGGCTGTAACGTGTTTTAGAGATACCTGCAGTGATTCTAGTGTCGCGAAGTTACACCGTCAAAATTCCCAAGAAAAGATGTCCGTGTGGTGATATTATTAAAAATAAAAATGATCTTTCCATTACGTAACCTACCTGTCACGGGTTAAACATTAACGGTGTGCTAGAAAATATTTTTCTCCTCTGCATATCATAAGACAATTTCTTGGCTACCATCCGGAGAACGAATTGTTCGTGTTGTTAGATGAAAATCTTTTCGTTATTCTCATTGCTGCAGCATTCCTATCGTACCACAAATCACGGAAGTATATAGGGTGGGTAATTATTCCAATGACTGACCCACAAGAATATAACGTCTTACGAGAAGATTATGATTTCATTAAAATTTGAATGATCGTTCATGAAACTTGCATTGTAGTATCATTCAAGATATATTCTTATTGTAATATTAAACGTTGGGAATCCGCTGTGAATATCTCAGAGCTCCAAACACGCAGGTTGAAAACTTTTGAAGAATCCAGTGTCGTTGGATAACTTGGTTCGAGCGATTGGGTTATCGCAATTTCGGCGATAAAGCCGAATGATATCGCAACTTCGAAAATCTATAAAAAGGGTTAAACCAATTTGGTACAGCACTTGGTGTCAGCATGCTGTCGGTGAGGAGTATCTTACTGCTCCTAGGGACCTTCGTCCTCTTGTCAGGAAATGGATCCAATGCCGACCTCGAGAAGAAGGAATGGTGGGAAAACACCATCGTCTATCAGATTTGGCTAAGGGGCTTTCAAGATAGCGATGGGGACGGCGAGGGAGATATTCGTGGTGCGTATTTCCCCATTCAGCTTGATTACAGTGTTATCTTTTGAAATAATGAGCACAGTGAAGAAGTGCTTAGGAAAGAGATACATACTTATTTTTTTTATTTTACCTAAGGATTTGGCTTTTCATCTTTTCACGTTGTAAAAAACCAGTGATACGTCTTTGCCGTATTATGCAGTGTAGGCATCTATTGTATGAATATATCTATATGTATATATTGACGTATTTGTATACCGGAAGTTAATCGCGTCGGAATTAGTCAATTTCATTGCATATGTATCTGAATTATCTCAATGCTAATATACTTATACCTTGTATTGTTTGTAATTACTCGTTCGTAGTTTTCAAAATAATCAGTAATAACATATTTTCGGATCATCTATTCTCGCTATCTCCGATAAGTGCATATGATTTCAAACTCAAGTTTCCACTTATCCGATAATTTCCATAATAATGGATGTATCGGACGTTATTTATCTATGAGTATTGATATCTGTAAATAGACATAAATAGGGTATTTTATCAGCAAATAATTTATGTATCTTGCTAATCTGTTTAAACAATTTATGATGTCATTTTACTTTTTATAATATGAAAAATTAAATAGCTATTTTTTATTATCAACTCTATCAATACTAAGCGTCCTATTATTCATAAAGAATTATAGGTATCATATCGCTAACAATAACTCGTTATGTACTGATTGTTCTAATGCAGCTTATCATGTTAAGTTAAAGCTATATTTTTTTACGATCATAATAGGTGTTTCAATTTAAAGTGCCTGGAGAGTTCAAACAGCCATTTTGAATTTACAATCACGAAAATCGTAAATTACACGGAATTGATACGATATCTATGTCGAGCTAGAGCCCACGTAGATTTCCGTAAATTCTACAATTACGGAAATCACACTTCTCTAAGGAATAATTGGGAAATAAAGAAATTGGATGGGAGCAAAATTTTAGCACGTGTATATTTTGTATCAAAATATCGCATACAGCTCGCAACTTCGTTTGTCAATTATTTCGCATAAAAGGATCACGCAAATAACCGTGTTTGTATGAGAATTTATTATAAAATTCCTATAAAGTACAATATTCCATTTTTACATTAGAAAGTACTCCCAAGTTGCCTTAATTGATTAATTATTCCGTAACATTCTTCAATATCTTCTCATCCAAAATGTATAAACGAAATATATTTCCATTTGAACTCAAAAATCCATACTGTAATTCTATAGAAAACGCGTTCGCTGCCCATATACGAAATATCATGCATTTGATCAGGGATGCTAAATTTACATTTATATTTAATCTATAAGCAGTTCCATATCGATGCCATTTAATACATACGAGCAAATCAGTTCGTATTCCAGATCCAAGCAAAATCTCCACGGTTTACACTACAAATAGCACTGTATCGTATTTCACTTATAACAACATTCGTAATTTGAAAGCCGTTCTAATTCCACGTGCAATATTAAATGAAACGTATACCATTAACCTATAATTTATTTACTAAGCGTTGCGGTAACGCTTTACCAATATGGCCTTCGAAATGTTAATTATCATCACTGAAACACGTGCTAAATCTAGTAAACGAGATTAATTTTAATGTGCCATTGAATATAAATCGATCACTCTATATATTTTTTAAGATAATAATAGACGTTGATACTAGAAACGAAATCAGATGTCATCAACAAAAATATCTAATTCCGTTCACTCTTGAATGACATTTTAAAAATTTTGGACCGTGTATTTAACGAGGCTACTAACAATAGAGCGGATGCGAGACGCGTGGATTAGTTAATTATGGAATTGGCAGAGAATTCAGGTACTGATGAGGTTAGGGCAGTGGCACGGCCTTCATATCCTGATATTTCATTTTCATTTCATTTGGTCAATGATATAATACAATTAGATAAGGTACCTAATCAACATATTTTTGAACATCTAAGTTAGTGTGCTTATGTTATCTCTGATTAAATTGATTAGCTGGATTAGAATGATAACGAATTAGCTATCCATTATGAATGTGTTACAAATTTCTATTATATACTATGTATTACACGTAGTCTTCAATAAAAATGATTCAGTTGGAAATTTTTGAAAAATAAAGGTCAATACTGGGATTAAAAATGGATTCCTTTTCTTTTCATTTCGACATTTCAATTCTGAATCAATCCATCAATTGATTTTTATTACTTCTACGTGCGAGATGTACAATATGGATTAAAATATAATCATTCTTTATTATGTGAATCCAGGTATAATTAATCGTCTCGATCACTTCGAACAGCTGGGACTGGAAACGATCTGGCTTAGTCCTATCTACACGTCCCCATTAATTGACTCTGGTTATGATGTTTCTGATTATGTAAATATCAATCCACTTTTTGGAACTCTTGATGATTTCGATGAGCTCGTTGAAAAAGCTCATGCTAAAGGTAATATTTGAGATTCGGAAAAATATGTCAAATTCGAAACGTAATTCACCTATTTTAATTTATCAATCTTATTACAGATCTCAAAGTAATGCTAGATGTCCTACCTAATCACTCCAGTGATGAACATTATTGGTTCAATGCTTCTGTACACAGTGTTGAGCCATATACTAATTATTACATCTGGGCCAATGGGATTGTTGAAAATGGCACAAATCTTCCGCCAAATAATTGGGTATGACATTTTTTTTCATTTAAAAATATATATTTATTTATATTTTAAATTAAGTCATGTTGAATTATCTCAGTATCATAAGTTATACATTAATAAAATACTTTTTAATGAAATTCTAGCATCAGACATTTATGTTGAGTTTGATCAATTTTTAATTACTATTATAGATAAGCACTTATAGCGCCGAAGCCGGATCAGCATGGACTTGGAACGAAATAAGACAACAATGGTATTACCACAAATTCCATACATCACAACCAGACCTCAACCTACGAAATCCTGCTGTCGTCCAAGAACTTTTGGTGAGAAAATTGTTGATCAGTCTTTGAAAATCTCCGCTAGTCAGGAGCAAATGATTAAACAAGATAAATAAAATATGCCATCAATCACAGAATATACTCACCTTCTGGCTGGAAAGGGATGTTGACGGTTTCCACTTCAGTTCGGCATCCTACCTTTTTGAAAATGAAGAACTTTTGGATGAACCAACCGTCGGAAATGGGATGCACACTTCCGGTCTTTCTGAGAATTCCGGGCTGCTACATAAAATTCAAGCTCACATTGCTGATTGGATAGCAAGTAGCAATTCCACATCAAAGTATGTTCGATATTATTTATTTGAAAATAATAATACTAGTTAGTCTCATCATAACAATTAATTATTAATTTATAATTTTTATCACTGTGAAGATTGCTCATCGCTGGATCTGACGATGACGATAAGACTTTAATATCTTACTACGGAAACGACACTCATACTGGAATCTCTCCATTTAACTATCGATTAATAAAGGACATTAGCGCTAATACGAATGCCAGTATGTTAAAAGCCATAATTGAAGAATGGCTAGCATTATTACCAGCCAATCACAGTACAAATTGGGTGGTAAGAAAAAAAAAATACAAATTTATATTCAATTCAACACAAAATGCTTAGACTGTCTTTTAAGCATAATACCTGATAAAAGCTCGTATGCTCGAAACCTTATGGTTGTTATCAAACTAAACGAACCAATCACTCTTCTTATTTCAGCTATCAAATCAAGACCACTTACGCGTGCCATCTAGAATTAGTTTGAACCGTGTTGATGGTCTCCATATACTCAGTTTTTTGTTACCCGGACAAACTTTCACCTATTACGGTGAAGAAATTGGAATGCTGGGTACCGCAATTAGTTGGAATCAAACTATTGATCCTTTAGCTTGCGCTCAGACTGAGGATACTTATACAACTTACTCTAGAGATCCGGCCAGGACACCCATGCAGTGGGATACCACGACTTCCGCTGGTTTTTCAACTAGTAGTTCAACCTATCTTCCGGTCAATTCACACTACTTGACTAGGAATGTTGAAACACAATTAAACAATAATCTGGCCAACATTCATACTTACAAAGCACTCGCGTCACTTAAAAAAAAAGCAACCATCACTCATGGGGATTATCAAATTTCTGCAGTAAACAATGACCGAGTTCTGGTTTTGAGAAGGTGTGTATCAATTTTCATTAAAAATATAAGAAATCAATTTATAATTTGATCTCTAATTTAGACTACGATTTGATAATCATTCACAGGGCTCTTGAGAATTATTCGACTTACGTAGCCGTCATCAATTTAGGCCTGGCACGACAAACTGTTAATCTTACAGAATTGTATTCCGATATGCCAGAGTATCTCTATATAGCAGTTGCATCTAATAATGCTGTTACTAATTCGTGAGTAAAATTGTATGAAATTTAAATAACATACATGTATGATAAGTACTAATTATTTAATTTTTTATTAGCACGATGATCTCTGTTGACACCGTTATTCTCACGGCAAATGCTGCTCTGGTACTGACTGATGAGGAACCTGAAAATACGACGGAGCCTTCCACAGCAAGTACGATCTCCAGAATGACAGTAGTCGCTTTATTAAGTAGTGCAATAAATATATGCCTCGTAAAGTAGTAACGAGCTTGTAAATCCAAGGCTTTGTAGATATTTAATTTCTTGCTATTAATGTAACAAATATTATTGGTAAACTGCTGCTTAACATTCCTTAGCAAATTCTGTAATAAGTAACCTAGATGTAATAATCTTATTTGTAATTGTAAAGGCTCCTAAGGAACAGGTCTTATTAAAACGGAACACGAAAGACATCAAACAATTCTTGACTCTAATCGAATGCCAATTCATTAGCAGGAAAACATTAAGAAAGCTGTTGCTAAGAAAAGAAGTTTTGAATATTAGAAAAGATTATCTGCAACCATACGAAATCTTTACGCAGAAAACTAGCGGAAAGAGAATATTATTTAGTATGGAGTACGAAAAATAATTATTATAAAAGTTTGAAGATTCGATGAAGAGTATTATTTGTTTTACTATATAAAAGTCATCAGTTACTTGATGTCGTGACTCATCAATCACATCCAAGTAATTTCCTTATTTAAATTCCCACATCGTAATATTATATTACGTGTATAAATAATTTAAAAATATTAAGTTTTATGAAAGAGCATGATGAAGTTCAACATTATGCTATGAAGATTGCAATCCAGGTGTCATATTTAATAGACAAATTCCCATTCTTAGAAATGATTCATTGTTCTTTTGTTGTCCAATCGCTTTGCAGCTACTGATGAATCCACATCCAGCACGTTCACAACAAAAGAATCGACCACGATATCCAATGACGAAAGTACCACTGAAAATGGAACAACTGAATATGAGACAACAACGATGGAAAGCGCAGATACAACAAAAATAGAAAACGCTGAGACAACAACAATGGAAAGCGCAGATACAACAAAAATAGAAAATGCAGAGACAACAACAATGGAAAGCGCAGATACAACAAAAATAGAAAATGCAGAGACAACAACAATGGAAAGCGCAGATAC
>JASANN010000310.1:787801-820415 GCA_031762395.1 Calameuta pygmaea | reverse complement strand
AACCACTACGCCCACTAAACCAACTACTCCCGAAACAACCACTACGCCGACTAAACCAACTACACCAGAAACAACCAGTACGTCCACTGAATCAACTACAACAGTTGAAACCACAACGGAGGATCAACCAGATAAACCCGAGCCAGATGAAGCAGTCAATGTTACATTCTCTTCTTTACTATTAGTCATTACATTATTAGTAACCTTTATATAAATCTGACGCGATATAAATAGTATAGCTGGTCTTCATTAAAAGAATTTATTCTGATACATGCGGAAAGTACAATACACGTATTTACATCAAAATTTTAAATCTACGATATCATTCGATAAATACATGCAAGTTATTTACTATGCGTCTCCCTCAATCAATCAACGCTTACAAAAAATACTATATATATGTTTAACAACGGTAGATACACAATATTATGTATATAAATATACAAACTGGCTGAAAACTGACAGTCTGACTAGATAATTATTATCTATACAAGCATTTTAAGAGTGTTAGTAAATATTTTCGAACGAAAAGTAAGTCGATTTTCTAACGTCTATTTGCAAATTTCCTTTACCATTACTTATTTTAATGTAAACAATTTTTTCCCAGAAATTAAAGTATTCTAAAAATGGACAGCGTAAGGTCCATCAATTCGTTATAAACACTTGTTTAAAAATCTGGCAGTATTTCTTCAACCCCTTTTCGCTATTTCCGCTTCCTAACGTTTAACAAAGTAATAAAACACTCGCATCTCTAACTTTAAATCATATCCTTCCCATATTATGGTTTCTACCACTATATGATTAAAAACTTTTAATATACAAAAAATATTGATACATTCTAGCTATTTGGATTGTTTAATATAAATTCTGCCTTTAGTCACAAAAGCAAATAAACATACTCCAGCATCCAGATATTCCAAATAAATATAGCACTGTGTTTATCTAAGCTCAAATCCCTAAAATTACTTAACACAAAAAAGATTTTCCGTAACGTCCGAATCATTCACAAACAAAGCATCCTTGGCAAGTAATTGTTTGATTTGTAAATACCAAGCTGATTGTCAGTTGAAACGAATGTTCTACATTAGTCAGTCGTGCGGCTACTAAGACGTGAGCGTGTCGTATTACAACTCCACTGAAGAATATGGCATTCTGTGAGAAATCTTATCTTCTTAGTGATCTCTCTAACGAGGATATCAGGATAGAACTGCCACACAAGAAATACATAAAGCAAGGCATGTATTTAAAATTAAAAATCCGTTAAGTATCGCACATGCCACTTAATGCTATCATAAGTCATATGAATATTTTTTTTTACTACAGAACTAACAAAGGAGGAATTAGAATATTATGCTGCAGAACCTACCTGTATTAAAATCCGATTGTGTCTATTCTGGACATTTTGGGCAGCCTTTATAGTCGTCCTCTTTGTATCAATTATCATTATCATCTCTTCGCACAGATCAATTCAAATTCGTAACGCGACAAGTATTGAAATTTCTTCACTTGTGTAAGCGAATTTTCTTATTATAATTCTTCTTATACCATCTGGTATATTATATAACATGTATATATAATTATTATGTATGAATATTGATCAGGGTTAACGATCATAATTTTAACTTTGTTATAATATATTTCAGGAAGTTTCATAGGCGCTGAACTATTCGACTAAAAGACCAGTATAATTTTTGAAAACACTCTGTAAATGAGTATTGTGCTCTCAACAGACTGAGAAAGATCGCAAAGCACCAAATGCTGCGCAGCACTGATAATATAATTAATGCGCGGAGTCAACAAAAGGGTGCGATAATAGAGTTTCTCGCTAATTAAGTATCCGAACGTAATGTAATTCGAACGCGAACGAAGGGAATGACTTGAATTTTATTCAGTATTTACTGGTGGTTGGAGACATATAGTGTAAATGGATCAGGAATCGATTTATGAATTTACATGTTACGATCTTATAAACTGTGGTCTAATTTGGAAATATAAATATTGTTTCTCTAGCTATTTGGTTTACCAATAATTATTTACTTGACGTCGTAATGTTACTCGTAACATTAATGAAGACTATGAGAACTTGATGTGAATATGTTGACTCCTTTTAGCCAGTAAGACTGGCTGACGCTTACTGGCTGAAAGGAGTCAACATATTCACATTAAGTTATTAATGAAGACTATATGTTTGAATTACTGATATTATGAATTGATACATAATTAAAATTAATTTATCATTATCTGGTGGTTTTCAAATATACGTCAAGAAGATACGTAATATCAAATCCTCCAGAACGTATTTGTACACTCGTAATATGCGAGAAAAATAAGTTTAAACATAAAAGACATTTTTATATCCAGACGCAATATGATCACAAAATCTTATTGACATTTTCTGTCTAATTGTAGAAGAATCAATTTACATGCTTCATCGGAAGATTTATTTGCAAAGATGATAACGGTATACATTTATACTAACCTTTAAAGTAAATCAGAAATAGTAAAAAAAAAAAAAACGTGAATCATTTCCCATGTCCTAATGCAACGATAATCAATAGATATAAAAATCTGCGCAGAATACTGCACACTTTACCAAATCTGGGCAGGTTTTACAAGGGTTTCTCAGCGGTTACATTCTTTTATCTAGAGACAATTGGCAACTTTAAAAGCGATTGGTGAATTCCGGTATATCGTGTGCTGCTATTGGTTACCCCAGACCGATTTCTGAATATATTATTGACACAGCTAAGTTACGGTCTGTTCTTACTATACTTCTCCCCCACTTGCAGTACGCACCGTATTCCGCTAGAACGCAAGTGGAAGCAGCAGTCAGCCATATTGGAGTTGGGACACGCCTTCTGAGCGGTGAGGTAGAGATAGTATACTGATCTTTTAGCTTTTAATTTCATTGGAACGTTTAAGAAGCTACCTCGTGGGGAGACACTTAATCCTACCTTCACAGTTGCAGCGGTTACGTAAGAACTTGTTTTCTAACTGGCCTTGAAAGTCTCGTCATGGAGAGCGGGAAGCTAGATTTAGATAGTGGGGAAATGAACAGTTCGAAAGAACCAGTCGCCACGTATAAGCCATTGCCTGAAGACGACCTACGGGTACAGCTCAACTCAAGCGAGAAGCCTGCCATGAGAAAGCAAAATGGAGAAAGCGATCCTGACGATGGAGCACAGGAACAAATGCTCAAGGATGAGAGGAAGATAGGAGCTAATAAAGATGCCACCGAGGTATGCACTGTTTCATTTTGTAACTTCGTCTGTCTTCTTGTGGAGAGAAATTTAGAATGGTTTGAGACGCGGTAGACACATGTTCCTGCAATAGCGTGCGTATATTGCGTCAGTAGTCACTAATTTTAAATTAGTTGTAACATACTGTAGCAGTGATATTCAATTTCTGAAATGGTTCTGACTTTAATTAAAAATACTTAAGATTGCATTAGAAATTTATCTAATGAAGCTGTTTTTCTATAGGTGAAATTTGTTTCTGAAAATGGTGATGCAAAAATCGATATTGAAACTGTTAAGCAGACTCTTGCTGGAATGGGCAAGGAAGAATTGATGAGATATGCTAATGATCCATTTTGGATAAGATTGAGATGGTTCCTATTTGTTGCCTTCTGGTTATTATGGCTTTCTATGCTGGCTGGAGCTATTGCTATTATAGTGATGGCACCAAAGTGCTCTGCTCCAGAACCAAAAAAATGGTGGGAACTAAGTCCTATCATACAATTAGATGCATCGGATACTGCAAGCAAGAATCTCAAAGGACTAGAATCTCTTCTGGATTCTCTGAAGTCGCAAAATATTAAAGCAATATCACTTAAATCAATTGTAAAATCATCACCAGAAGGTTTGTTATTAGTCAGAAGATTTGGGTGAATCCACATACATTTTGTTTGATATTACCTTTGCTCTCCAATTTTCTGTAGGACATACAGAAGATTTTAGAGATATTCAACCACAGTTAGGCCACATTATTGATTTAAAAGAATTTGTAAAAGCTGCCAAGGAAAAGGAGCAGCATGTTGTACTTGAACTTGATCCAAATCATTCTTCTATACATCATCCATGGTTCAATAAATCTGTCCTGAGAGAAGATAATTATACTGATTACTATGTATGGTTCGATGGTAAAATTGATTCAGATGGTAACCGTGTTCCACCTAACAACTGGGTAAGTCTTTTTCATGACTCTTATGAAAAACCATTACAAATTTATTCTAGTTGTGATACAACCCTTTATTTGTAGTTGAGCGTCTATGGTGGATCAGCATGGGAATGGAACGAAGAGAGAGGTCAATTTTATCTTCATCAATTCAATAAGACGCAACCTGATCTCAACTACAACAATCCCAAAGTCGTTTCTGAATTCTCGGTACCATAATTCTTTTCCTTGTGGACCATCTTCTTGAGAAATATGCTAATAATTAAATATTCTATCGTTCATTATAGGACATTCTCAATCACTGGCTAACTTTGGGAATTAAGGGATTCCGATTGGCTAACACACAATACTTAACAGAAGATCCAGACCTTCATGAAGAGTCGCGAGCACCTCAGTCAGCTCATGCAGACAATTATGAATCATTAGTACATGCGTACACAAGAGATCGTCCTGAGAATGGCGATATCTTAAGAAAATGGCGCAACTTAGTTTTAAACAGCACCAAAGGGGAAGGGTAATATACAATTATTGGTAAATCTTTATATCTCACTTTTATCATTGTGATTACTACACATTTTTTATTGTTACAGGTTGTTCACGCTGTACGATGACATTGAAGCTGACATACTACAAGTATTCAACGAGAATCGGACATTAATTGACCTTCCTCAAAGTCCTCAGTTCCATGCTGCGATCAATTCAAACATTTCAGCAGCATCCCTCAATGAGAGCATTTCCCAGTGGCTTAATAGTTCTTCATGGCCCGGTTGGAATGTTAGTATTTTCCTTATTATTGTATATTTCCCATGAACATTATTATTTTCACGATGATATTAATTAATAATCATTTTTTACTGTATCATTAATTTTGCCTTTTATTCTTATACAGCTAAACACTTTAAGACAACGTCATGATCCTGCTGTCGCGGACAGTTTGATTTTAGCTATGTTGCTATTACCAGGAACACCTATCCTACAATTAAACGATACTCTTTCAACCAAAGACGCATTTACGATTCTTACCAATGCTCGTGGTGGACATCCATTCCTTCATGGAGAGACTGTGATCAACATATTAAACGAAGAAGTCTTGGTCTACACCAGGTAAAATAAAATGCAATAACATCCATGGGTTTTGAGTGCATTTAAAGTAAATATTGAGGTCCTGTTATACTAACTCAAGCAACCCATTAATTCTTTGATAAAGCAATAATAAGGCATATAGAGGTTTTTGCATAAATTAATACATGTCCTAACGTGTACTGAAAAAAACATACCTAATATTTATCAAAGTAATATATTAATGTTCAGTCTAAAAAGAAGTTCTCTTCACAAAGTCCAGTAGTTGAATACGTATGCGCGCGCACACGCACACGCACGCGCACACACACACACACACACAATAAAAAAATCAAACCAATTTAAATCTCAATTGAACATATCCTGAGTTGTTACAAGCTTCTGTATGGCTCAATGCCGGGCATAAGTGAAAGATAAAGCTACACTGCAACTATTCACGTTCTAATAAGACTAACTGAAGAATAACTTTACTTGTTTCACGCTACTCCTGTGCGGCACAGGAACTGGTGAGTTCAATACTAACATATGGCATGTGTGGCAACGAGTAATTACTAACAATAATTTTTTCTACTTTTATTTATTGTTTTCTGTAGCTGTGACTCGGAATGTATAAAACCTATCTAACCTTTTTTCTTTCTTTATTGCTTTGAATATGTACCTAAATTAGTGTAGATCCTTTTTTTTTCTAAATACTTTGCACAATACAGGTTGAAGAGTGGTAATCCAGGATACCTGGTAGCATATCACAGCGGAGAAAAACCAACTAACGTAGATCTTTCGGTTTTACCACAAGTATCCGAAGAGGTGAACGTTGTTACGCAAAGTCCTAATTACGTTCAAGACCATTTTCCCATTCAGTAAGTTTTTTTAATGTAGAATTATGTATCAGATACTTTGTAAACCTATTTAAAAATACTTATTTGTTGTTTCAGAACTAAACTGCCATCCAGTAAGGTGCCAATTTCACCCAAAAGCACTTTAGTTGTGACATTTGTACCTAAAACATAATTGAGGTGTACAGATAATAATGCATTGCCGCCTATTTACTTATACGCTATATACCGGCAATGAATATAATTACTGTTTTTAATTATCGCATATATCTTTTTGTTAAGCGGCATATATTACATGACATTAAAGCCTAATCCATGATTAAAAAGAGCATCCTATAATATACTATTTGTCCTTTATTTACCTGAGCTAAAACTTGGTTCTTTTTCTGAAAGATTTTTGTGCGCATTAGTATATAAAAATAAGATATTAAAAAGGCATAGATCTTTTAAGTATATAATATTTTATTTCTAGTCCTTGATATCGTCTTGAACTTTTGAAACAGTCTATTATATTTTCTTAAAGTTTTCTTTACATCAAAGATTTTATACACTCATCAGGTCCAGTTATTCAATGTGTAATTTGTTTGGGTCTGTAAATCTTGCTGTGAGAATATAGAAAAGGGCTGGTAAAGGGACCAGGGCGAGCATAGCAGGATGAATGCTAAATCCACGAAGAGTTGCAATAGCCATTACGCCATAACCGTGTAAAAGCCAGTGACCAAGGATCACCACCACGTTTCTGATATCTGATACAGAGCTGAGGAGTAGCGATTGCATAGACTGCAAAAAAAAAAAGTATAATCGAGACACAAATTATAATTGCTAGTAATAATGAATGTTAACTAGATATTTCCAATTGATATATTTCTTTTGCAATTGAGGACACATTAGATTGCTAAGAATAAATACATAATAAAATAGATTTTTCTGTTTTGAATGCACTTAGATATCAAGAAATAAAAAAAAACTCGTAAGCTGTACAACTAAATATGAGAAACAATTTCAACGTAAAAGTAATTTAAAACGATATCTCCTGATTAGTAGTTGAGGTACTCCTATAAATTTTGCAATAAATAAAATTATGAGCAAAAAAATTATTTTTAAGGTTTGAAATATTAGAGGTAGTCATATCATGTATTAAAGCAATTATGATTCAAAGAGTAACACTTGTTACATCATATACTCGCTATATTAATGTGTTACATATAATATTAAAGTATAAATGTACCTGATTTAACTTGAAGGCAAAATGTGCAGCACTAGAGAGTACAGACAAAATGATCGTAATGTATGGGAATGAGTAATCTGAAAATAAAATTTAATTGTACATGTTGCATTGGATGAACATGGCAAAGTTTACTTACATATAAGACCACCACCTACTGCATGTGACAGAACAAGAATTGGAAAGAAATATAGAGCTGCATAAATAGAAAACTTCCCTGGTTTTGGTAAAAATTTGTGTGCTACTAAAGGTCGTACTAGTAGCATTATTATGACACCCAGGGCATAAAACACAAAAACCATTGTATATCTGTAAAATTATATATAATATGAAAAGCTGGTTCGTAAAAGGAATTATAAATTGCATTGATTATACTAACAATGGATACACTGCTTCTTGTGTACAATGTAGAGTCGTTTCATAGTTTGGATTAGGATTGTGCAAAAGCGTGTACCAATCAGAAAGCCGTCTAGCTTTACACGATCTAATTCCAAATGTCCCAATAGGATCAGTCAATTGTAGAGTAATAAAAGATGCTATAATAATCTCAAATAATGCAGAAAAATGTAAAGCTATAACTTCCTTAGTAATATTTCTCCTCATAGCTAGCCTGTCTATGCAAAACCAATGTAGTACAAGTGCCAACAACGCCATGAAACCCAGATAGAGCCAATCATAAAACATTGGAACATCATCACAAGGTACACAAGCTGAAGAATTTGTTCTAAAACCTCGTGGACAAGCTCCACAGTCGCTCCAATTACCGTCAAGTAATAACTCTCTGCCACAATATAAACCAGGGCAACGCACTAATGCGTTCATTTTATGCAATTAGAGAACTAAATTCCTTTTATAAGTTCATATACTCATGTTCATTGTCACTGCACCAATATATTAAAATATGGTGTTAACACAATGTCCCTAAAAACTATGATACTTTAAACCACACTAAATGGAAAATGAAAAAATTGAAAACTCATATTATTTATGGTTTATCCAGTTCTTCAGATATACAATACTTTTAGTAGTTCCACATTTGTTATCATATTCTTTCAAATATATTTCGTTTAGGTTACAACTTGTAGTATTCAAGTCACGCTTATAAATTAAATTCATTAATTATAGCATACAATGCCAACAGAAAAAATAGAAAAAAAAATGTGATTATGCCAATCGCGATTATATATACCGCATAGCTTAAAACCTGTAGAATATCAATTTGTTACTACAAAAACTGATCAAATAGTCCTCACTGTTTGGAGCACACGCATCCTCTGTCATAACCAAAGCGTGTTTGTAGGCCAGCACGTATTGAACGCACGTGGCAACGCTGTACCTCCGGTAATAACGTAAATATATTATAAATCATAATCAGCAGTAAACAGTAAAATAAAATTTCTATCAAAACGAAGCAATTGTGGTACGCGAGATTTATATCTGACGTTGATGCATATTTTTTGACAGGTATTGACAGAAAACTCGAGAAATCATCCTCGAAAAACTTAACTTCTCTTGATCGTTAATACTCTTGCTAAAGTAGATAATTCCAATAGAGAACTAAAATTGATTCCTAATTAAGTACTTTGTAATTTAACGTACTTTTACGTACTTTGTAATTTAACTACGTCGATTGATCAAGTGTAATAGCTCGCGAGTAAGTGTCGTATATTGAAATGATTAATTTATCTGCCACTGTTCTTTAGTTAATCGATTTTATCTTAACACCGGTTAGAAAACTGTCAGAGGTTATATCAGCTAAAATTCGTAAAAAGATAACTAAATAGAAATAGCATAAGTTGAAAATTTAATATTCTTTTGTTCATTAGATTTTCACAGCGTGTTGCTTGTAATCAGGCGACAAAACCACAGCGTTAAGTTACAAGTTTTTTAAAGAAATAATCTTTAAAGATTAAGTCGTTTAATTTTACCATGATGTTCATCTAGTGAAAAATTATTTCTGGTTGTACGGCAGTACTTATCGGATATATGTATCTGAAAACTGGGCATATCCACCAAACTTGATAGTGATTGTGTAACGTTAATCATTCAATTTAAGTACCTCTAATTTGCAGCTGGAGTATCGAAGAAAGGTGGGAGGTAGGAAAGTCGATTGTAGCAAATTTATTGAAATAATCAGTTTAATGGAAAGCAGAATCTCTACGAAAGATCTGTGAAAAAAAAGGAAGAAAGGAAAGAAGGAAAGCTAGCATCCAGAGAAACAGGCAGGTTACATAAAATCGTGGCGTGTTTTGTGCTTGGTGTAAAAGAGAGTGAGAGACGGTCGTAAAAGAATAGGTGGTCGTGGCAGCCGAAGAGGAGTGGCGTTTGGGCAGCGGCGGCGTTGCAACGGCGCGCGTCTTTGCATAGTGGCGCGCTCTATACTAGGTCGTGAGTCTCCGTAGTCGATCGGCAATCTCCGGCCGATGATTGCCGAGCATACATTACTATTTTCAGGCACAAGAAGGCACCTCTTGACGGGTTTTCAATAAGTGAAGGGCAACGGTGCGAACTATTTTTTTCTTTTAATTTGACTTTTACGTGCGGTAGATGCGGAAATCGTAGTGCGGTGTGCGCGCGCGTTACGACGGACGATGTTGGAGCGCGTCTCGGCAGGTCTTGGCGCCTGACGGTCGGTCGGCGAAAATGAAAGAAGCTCATCGCTTGGAGCAGCTGATGGCGGCCGAGTACTGTTCGAGTCTTCGTATCTCCTGTTAGCCCCTTTAAGAGTGACCAAGTGGCCATAGTGCTGTCGTGTAAACCAACAGATCACGATAACCGTTGCTATATCGGCTGGCCGGAGAGAGCGCCGTTTCAGCCAACGAGGTATATTATAACGGTGCTCCTTTCGTGCACGGCGCCCGCGAGAGAGACACGTAGCTGCCAGCGGCAGCCCCGGCTATCGAATTCTCGTGAGGGAAAAAAGCCCAGCATTGGGGGCGCCGTTTCGTGTAAATTACGTTCGGGCTAACGTTCTAACTCGGAAATTATATTAACAAGGAACGTACTTTTGTTCTCTATCTGTCTGGCCGTCTGGCTGTTTGGTCGCCTAGCTGCCTATCCGTTTGGATTATATTCTCCGTGAAATCGCGCACGGAGTCAGCCAGCTTACGCCAACAGGAAATCGTGTGGAGGTTCGACGTGTGACGACGACAGGGCGTGCGTTCCTTTGGCCGCTCGCTTGTTCGCCTTTACGTGACAACGCCTAGTGAGAATCGCGCCCCTTTCTCAACCGACCACGAGCATCGAGTTTATTCACCAACCTATTCACGAACTCTATGGATTTCATGGACTAGCACACTTTTACGTTCGCTTATTCGTGCAACGTCGTGCATTGCTTCCTAACACGACCTACGATCTCTTCATTCTTCCTTTATTGTCTTTTCTTGCACCACAACCTCATCCTCGTTGCCCTGCTCTTGCTCGGAAACGCGTGAACAGTAGGTTACACCAGGTACGCTACGCGTTTCTTGTTGTGTAGTGCGCCGTCCTTGTAAGTGCAGTGAATTCTTTACCATCGTCTTCGCGGAATGCCGTCTCCTCGGGGTGGGCTTGATCGTCTCTAGCCTCCTTGTCTGCTGGTAAAGTGCAGCAGAGGCATCAACGCGTCTTAAGTGTCGCAAACCCCTCCAGCTCTCACAGTGCCTCCATTGCCCCCAACATGTCATCCGCGACGATTGTGGACCGGATAGACCCCTTCGCCAAGCGCTCTCTCAAGAAGAAGACCAAGAAATCCCAGGGATCATCCCGCTATCGTAATTCTCAAGATGTTGAACTTCAGCAGCTTCCCCAACTGAGAGGTTAGTTCTATTCATTTCAATTTTACTTGATGAACACAACTCATAATAATGTCCATCGTAACCAGAAAGCCTCTAGGAACAACTATGTTCTCAAACATTCTTTACTTCCGATCACTAAAGATTTAATAGGACTAATCTTTAAAATAGGAGCAATCTGGATCAATCATATATTATCTTTATACACAAATCAGGGTTCTATATACTGGATAGTTTATATATTCAACATTGACCCTACTGTATAATTCATGTTCGCTGTACTACTATGTTTCTGTGTCTCACTATGCCTGCTATAGAAAAAAAATATCAGATACATATAGTAAGTGAATTTATCTCTATTTTGGCAAACCTCTACGTAATGATCATTTCTTCGCTTCGTTCTATAGGTATATTTACAAAACCCCATGTTTCCCAATGTCTAGCAGTTTGCCATAGATTTAAAAATGTCAATGTACATTTTTCCTAAAAATCTTATGAACAGTCATAACTTCGTTATGCTAAACACATTACATCCTAAACACTAAATTGAATCTGTCATGTTTAATATGTTTGTATTTTACAAACAATTCTTTCTATTCTCCTACGTACAACAGTTCACTTAGAATCAATTCTTTCTTCTGTTCCGTTTTAATAAACCATGTCTAACATGTAAAGTATAACTACTATAAATTATTAAACCATCTGTTTATTATAACCACTGCTAATAAGTATAGATGAGATTTGTGCATGTACTAAGACAACATACTCATAAAATAGGATTCGAATGCTCTCTCTTGGTACGCTTGTGTGCTCAGTATGATTGCTACTAAATGTTAGGTCATGTTGAATAATTTATATGTATTCTCATATCACACGCTTTGATAAGTGTGTTGCACCTGGCAAGGATCCTTACATCTCACAATAAATTGCGTACGTTTAAGGTAGCTACAGTGCACATATATTCTTACCAACACATAAACGAAATATTTCAACATTTTACAAAGCCGTCCAGTTTTTTTCCCTTCGTTTCCTTCAGAATCTCATCCTAACGATATTGAACATATTTGCCGCGGTAGTTTTACACACCAGAAAATTCTCTATACCAGATTCTATCAATAGTCCCATGTTTACAGTAGCAATTTGACTCGTGAACTATAGCGTTGACCAAACTAGCAATTGGCAATGTCTACTGCCCTTCCTTCTATTGTGCAATGCCAATAGTTACACGTGCTCATAGACACGAACTAAACAAGCTGATAATTGATAGCATATCTATTTTTTTCCACAAGTGCTTCCACAATCACATCAAATATATTATTTTCAATTCAATCAGATTTAAAGCTTAACTTCCTACAATTTATAATTTACATCAAACCACGTTACTCACTGTTTGAGTCACATCCATAGCAGAAACCTCCTACACACACAAAGTAACCTCCTACTAACTCCATCCTGCTTGCTGTCCATTTCAATGAACACCTTACTGAGTAAGGACTTTTCTCGCCACGCTTTTCTAATTGTAAACTATGACAGTTGTCTATTTTCCTCATTTACAAACTGTCATGGCGTCTCCCGAGGGAGGTTAACGCAGTTACTATAAGGGTCCTCAGAATGACTTCCATCAGATTCTCTGACAACTGACTTTTATCCGTATAAAAATTCAACGAGGTCATTTTAAAAAAGATAATAATTTTTAAATTCTTTGCCTAATCTCTAGTGATTTGTAAATCTTATTATCGAGCTACTGTGAAAAAGAAACTATTATGATGTCATTTTCGAATTTGTTCACAAAGCTTCAGAGGATATAACGGAGATGAAATCTTTCAATGGCATAAAACATCCGCCATATTTCTATCGCTACTAGATAATCGCACACGTGTCAGGATAAATAAGGCGTTATAGTTACATAGCTTAACCATTGAAAATGCAACGAACTATTACGCGAGCGAGTAACCCGTTGTTTGAATGGGAATAGAATAATTTGCTGAGGATCGATTCTTGATAATTAGGGCGAACCGAAGGTTCAGTGACTCGCTTGGTTCAAGTTTCTTCGTCCTCTTTTTCTATTATTTCTACAATTTTATTCCGAATTCGATCGTCCCCTCATTCGAATAAAACTTTTATACAAGAATGTGTATTCCACTGGGTTTCGCTTGAAATCGAGTAACGTATGCAATCTACAAAGATAAGTTTATAATCAAATATTTAATCAAACTAGATCTTAATCAAATAATACTTGTGTTACAGTTATGTACAAAAACTTACCTTACGTGTGGCAATAGCCTTTGCTATCCTTGTAACGAATACACCGGTTAATAATTCCTAAGTAATTGAAAATAACGCTGGGACTTCTTCAATATTTTTATCAACGAACACGATCGAGTACCGGAAGCAGATCTCGACCTAATTATACACGAAGAGAATTTTATGCTTAATGCTTTTGCATAACTGACATTTAAAATTACTGTCGAGATAGTAAGCCGCGAACATTTTATCATATCATCAGTTTTTTTTTCTCTTTTTGAATCGTGCTACGAAGTATTTTTATATCTCACTCCCACTTTCATTTCCAATACTTCGTTTTCAATGCTTTTCTCTCGCCCGCAACTAGTGGTAATAACCAAGGTTGATCTTCGACTGTCATCGGATACGGTCGGCGAGCTGGCTCGACCAAAGATAACCGAAGATGGACCGCTGTTGTTTGATTGTCATTACATGCAGCATGGTAAAATTTACGGAGGTTGCAAAGAAAAATATTAATTATCTACGATACTCTTTCACCGATAAATCTGTAAAAAAATTAAGTAATGCGATGCATCGTAAATTTTTATAGTTTACTTATTACTTTCAAATATAACAAATTAAAAATATCATACAATTTTAAGTATATTATAAAATATCTGAAAGCTTAGCATGCGACTTGATAAAATTTGCTGTTGTTGGTGGAGTGTTTCATTATAGTTCACAATCATTACGTGAAATGATGTTTTATAATATATTACAATCTTATATAAACCAAAATGTTATGATGTCCAAGGATCACTGTGACAGGATAATTTGAGACATAAAATTCTCTCTGCGCATAATTACAGTTTATTCTCTGTACAATATGATACTTATTACATTATACTATTAGCATATTCATATTCCATATTCATATTCACATATTCATGCTCCATGCTATACTCTCGTAGTGATACTGCTAATTATCAGTCATATTATCATGGATATAACCAATAATCTATCCAGTGGTATTAAGATGCAATCAACAACTGTCAAAAAGCCTCCCAATAGAAATATCGTATTACGTGGTAAGAGATCGATAATCCATATCATTAAGATATGAGGAAACAACGGTATACCTCGGAGGAAGAAAAAAAAATTAATAAATTTATCTAGTAATTATGCATGTTAAGATATTTCAAGCGTATCGGCAAGTTCGCATCGACCATCGTTTTTGCCCTCTTTCCTTTCTATTACCCATTACGAAAACTATGTCACTGGAAATAGTCTAAACTCAAGTGCACGGCGAAGTTTGAATGAAACGTGGCCGCTACGTAGGCTTATCGACATATCGACGATAAGCTCGGAAGACATTCAGATAACGTAAGCATAGGTCAGTTGGGAAGTTCGACCTCTTTGTGAAACATGCATGAGTGTCTACGTCATATGTTCCGAGTCGAACAGTGCTTTGGACGAAGGGTATCCGATATTTCAATAACATTGATTTTTGCGAAAATTTCATCGATAAGGTAGGCCAGTTTTGAAAAGAGTCTTCGGCGTCACACGGGAAGCGTGCCGAGCGATACGCTTCGGGTAATAGGGACAGGGTCAAGAAAATCCGAACCAAATTAGACACACGGGGTAGTCGGTGCCATTGCGAGCTGTTAGGTTATTATTCGGTCCGGATAAGCGAAGGCCCCTTTTTTCTCATTGTAAAAATATCACTACGCTCATGGAGAAACGATGTGTTGACTAATCAGACGTATAACTTGCGACCATAATCTAAGTCAAAGGTACGTGACTATATTTCGAGAATGCATTACCATTCAGAACTTCCGTAATGTACAAATATAATTTGTGAGGTTCACAAGATATTAAGACTGTATTTCGAACGTTTATTCTATCGAGTCAATGAAATTACATGAAATTATATGAAATTACGACCTATTTACTGTGACGCGGGACACTCACGGGTCTCTCGCTCCTGCTCGTAGTCATGGTGCGTATGTTCGCCTTATGCACCCTGTAGTGTCGTTCATCTCTGCCAATAAACGGCGGTCAGTGTCGCTTGTTCATGTAAACGAAAAACGCGCTTGCACAGTTGTTCTCTGTTCTATTATACGTTAATAACGATCCCTGCAATTGTCACAGCGTCAGATAAGGAGAGCAAGCTTATCGCATCTAAAACGTCCGTTATTTTCGTAGTGTATAGCCCGACGACAGTTGTTTTTCTAAATTCTCGATTCCGCTCGATTCTAATTCTTTGTCAGAAAGAAGAAAGGAGTGAAAGAGCAGCAGAGGAAACTTGCAACCTCATTGTTTGCCTTCGTTCTAGTGATGCCAAGGCCAGCAAGGCCAGAACTAGCCCTCGACTTCCACTTCGGCAAACTATCGAATCAAGCACGGGCCCTTGGCTTTATTAGCGATCCGTTTGGGCTAGAACCGTAGATACGAGAACGCTCATGCGAGTGAACTTCGAAGAGCCCTGCTGGCTCTTTCTCCCTTCTGTTCTCTCTCGTACTCTCTTTTTTGAGTCTTCTACTACGTCACTCGACATTCCTATATCTCTGTCCACTAGCACAAATTATGTACTTAGATATGCCTGGAGAACCTTGATGCACTGAATGGGATGCCATATGATTAATCGGTGTCATCGTCAAGATCGGGACTGTTCGATGATCGTGCATTGACGAGCCTGGTGGGTGGTACGAGGATTGTATATACACGCGACCATTGACTATTCAGCCGAGTTATATCGGTAACGAGAGAAATGTATTGGTCAGGATGTGCACATCCATTACACAGGTAAATTTCGGTGCGATGCCAGGTTTTACAGTGTCGGATTAAGTGACTAATGGATGGTGTCATTGTCAAGGTCGGATAGCACCTGGAAACGTATACGTATCTTCATTGACCATCCTGCGATTAGTACTGTTGGCGCAGTCAACATATCCAGCTGACGTTTGACAGGTGCTTTGATTTTGAACAGTCTCCTCCTCGGCCAAGATAACATATAAGCTTGCAATGATATCCCGGGAAGAAGCTGGTACATGTGAGAGCAATCGTGATGCATCGGCTAACGGCTATGGATAAGGACCAGGAGTCGGCCTGGTGCTTTGACTAGAAGAGTCATTGCCGAGGTCAGGGCGATTCGCGTGGCTCGTGCTAAACAACTGTTGCGAGAATCGCAACGGTGCAGCTGCGACTGTCACGTATTGGCCTGTTAACAAAGTTGCCGTGTAAGCAAGTTGGGGCCGTTGGCACGGATAAGGCGATAGCAAGATAATCTTAGCCGTTTCTAGGTATCGGTAACTCTATCGTAGAGATATGTTCTTTTGTTATATAATTTCTTATTTTTTGCTATTATCTTTTTGTAGTTTTTGGTATTATCTAATTAGCGCGGTGGTACGCTGATTGTTCAAAATGTTTGATACTATGATGGGGGTAGGGGAGGGCACCAGGAAGTTAATGTCGCTATAAGTGGTACGATGGATGCTGAGCTAGGTAGAAGCGCGGTAGAAAAAGGAGTAGAGATTTAGAAGGACGAAGATGAGGTGGAGTACATTTTACGGCTCGGTTCTCGTGGTATCGGGATCGTAAATCTGCTCATAGCGCATGGCAAAAATGGTACTGGTGCGAATGCGCATGTGAGGTCAAAGATCTCATACTAAACCGTAAACCGTAAGGGATTGCACGAAATGATGTCATCCGCGGATGACGTCCTCGGTATCAATTCAAAAACCGCTGAGAAAGTCTGCTAATTTACAGTAATTTTTTTTTGGGTGGGAGCTTTCTTGGGTGTTTGAGGCAGACACGGCCTTTATGAATCTTCTATAAATATTTTCGTCGCTGAAAAACGCTAATCTTTCTTGGATTTTCCAGATTCAAACGCGTACTGTAGCACAGTACACTTTGTGGAGTAAATAAGTTGAAGTCTTTTATCTAAGCTCAAGATAAAATTTCTACGTATCGACACAAGAATATCTTGAAAGCTCCCTTTCTCATGTAATTGGTGGTATAATACTTACTAATGACCTACTTTTCGAATTACGAACTTACGAACCAGGTGCTCTGGGTACATATCATCTCATTAAGATAGTTTCGAAAAAGTTTCCTAGCAGACTGCCCCCCCCCCCCCCTCTTTATTTCTATCTCTCTCTTCAGGAAGCTACTTCATCCGCTGACCTTGTACGATTCTAACGAATACAGGAAATCGCAGTGGTTCAGAGTGGTGCGACACTCATCAGGCTATTAGAACTCGCATTTAGCGCTAATAAAGTCCTAACGATTTCTCGTCTTTTTTCTCTCAACATTCTCAGTGTATCTTAAAATTCCACGTATCGTCATTCACCACCTATCTCAATACGATAGAGCTCTCGGATCTATATGGATAGTCGTTACGTAAGCTTGTCGAAATTATCCCCCGTAGTTGACATATCTGGCCGAGAATGGTTTTTCTATCGCGCCCATCCGCTGGACCACACGACATATCGACTCGATTCACTTGGCAAGAACCGAATCGATCTTCGAGCTTGTCTGGCGCGCAACTCGAATCACCACGTTCGACCGACCTGGAGAACAAGACATGAGTCTTCGTACGAACCATCACCGCTGCATGTATAAAATACAAGTATCCATCACGGCTCTCATGATCAAAGGTGAAGAAGATAACGGCAAGAAGAAGTGTAAACGGTGTTCGTGTCTCGTGAATAAAATTGCAAGACCGAAAAGAAAAATTCACCATTTACCCTCTCAATCCTCTTTTTCGAGATCGTCGCCGACGATGGTTCAAAGCGGTGCTACTTCTCTGAGGTCCAGCACGCGCGAGATCAGACCGGATAGCAGTGAACGATTTTCACCGGAAAAGGTTGGACGACTCATTCGGAGTCATACGCACGCGGCATGGAAGACCACCTCCGCCAACGAACCCGAGAGAAGCACCAGTGGTGGGAGTATTGATCCAGAATGCCGGCGACCGCTCGCCTAGAAAGCCCACTATGTACTCTCTCGCACTCTCTGCTTCTCTTTCCCTATTTCTCCTCCTTCACGCTCTCCTCGTCTCTCCTCTTTACTCTTGGAACATTTACCTTCGTACCAGCAATTTCTGTGCAGGTTTATCTTCTTTTTGGTTTTTACGACTCTTTTCGTGCGCTTCGTCAATCAAATTGGGGAAAACGTGTCGGTTGAAACACAAACGAATTATATCTCAATTAATGGTACCGATGACTGTTGAAAAATCTTCTTGGGAAATTTTTGTCACTTTTTCTCTAAACAACATTACGACTCATCAATCAATTATAATTTATTCACTACCAATAGATGGCAGATCGAACGGTTTTATTTCATTCTATACCGTGTTTCAATTAATACTGGTCTCCCCTGCTCTTTACATGGTACTTCTCATTTTTGCATGCCTTACCTAACC
Organism: Calameuta pygmaea; assembly: GCA_031762395.1. Lineage (NCBI taxonomy): Eukaryota > Metazoa > Arthropoda > Insecta > Hymenoptera > Cephidae > Calameuta > Calameuta pygmaea. Next base: position 801,680 of record JASANN010000310.1, on the reverse strand, counting down.
TACAAACTTGTAAACTTCTTCTTCGTTACCTTTCGAAACGTCGTACGTCTTGCATTCTTCTTGGTCTCTATACTTTCGCTCTTCTCATCTTGTTTTCTTCGTTTTCTCAGAATTCTCCGAGCCCGCTGGCTCTTCACTGGGTGCACGTTACCTTAACGCCAGAGTGACAGAGAGCAAGTCGAAGAGTGTGAAATATAGAGCCACTCGACTATGGAGGACCTAACGTATCTCATCCAACGACACATGACATAGACACCTACTCTACCCCGGCCGGGTTAGACGAAAGTGATCGCCCCCTTATGAATGAAATTATAAATATCACCCGATCGTAGATGCCCCAGGGATGCGATCACCTGATTTAAACTCTATTGAGTTTAGTTTAACTGTAACCCGCTTTTAAGAGGATGCTCATCTGGTCTTCTTCATCTTATCGTTCGTATCCACCGAGTCCTGCGATTTGCTTGAACGCACCGAATTTTGATCATTTACGAGCTCACATATTGCTCGTGATTATCTTTATGGTTTAGCTCCCAATTATTTTCTTGTATTTATTACATCAGTCATGTGTACGATTCAGTCTATAATTTTACTTTTCCGACGTCTATTCCTATCCACCTTTTAACTACCTCCAGCTATTACTGAGTTCACTCGCACCCCAAATCTACCCACTTTCTCCACCTGGTCTAACTGGATGGGATACATTGCGAACGCCGCTTGTATCATTTATTTTGCATTGGGTTAAAGGGATGCGCAAAGGTTACACGTTGAGGAAATAATGATTTCTCAGTTTAACGTTTACGTCGACAACACTATGAGTACGGACAGATATTTTCCCTTCACTATTACGTATCGATGTTGATGCATTTAAACGTCTTGTACGTAAAGACGATGTATAGATATCTATTTAACATGCAATTTGCCTTTTAACCACTACACGTGTTCCAGTTACACCTTTGTGTAATTTTCATTTCTTCAGCTGTCCCTGTCTACATATATCCTAAATTACCGCAGGCATTTCAGTTTCCTGATAGCTATGCCTGCTTCCCCTCAGCATTCTCCATCTTTTCTTTTTTTCCCGCCAACTACAACACGTTAATTTCACGTTAGCGTAGCGCCGTGCAGTTCACGTCACATGTATTTATATGTGCAAATTACCATGTATTTGCATTCATGTGACGAAACGCAAACCAGATCCACAAGTAATCCCGTATACCATACATGTTTAAGACGTAAGATCCGGGGTTAGCTTTACACGCGTTGTGTTCAAGATAATTTATTCTCCACTTGTCCAAAAGAATCCGACCAATCTTTGTGATTTCTTAAAGGGCAGCCAGCACCTGTCACATCGGTGCCCTGTCTACCGCCAGTGCTTGCTAAATAGTTTTTATCGTAACCTGTAACTTGGCGTTAAGTGCCGTCCGCAAAGCAGGTCCTGTTGGTTCGTGAATTCAATATGAAAATATACATCTCGCCCCGGGATACTTGTCGAAAATACATTTATTCTCGATACAGGATCATATGTTATTCCGGAAGCGTATGGTTCACGTAATCCGTTGGCATTAGGTCGCGGTCAATCTTCTGTCTTCTTACCCCCCTCCCCCTCACACACATACCTGTATACTATAGACTTTGCACAGTTGAACTCGCGCGACTAAACTAAAAAGGCATCTGGAAGTTTTGGGCGAATTGCCATACTCGAGTTTACTCCGCAGCAGCAGCGAGTGCACGATGCGCCTAAGGGATGCGGAGATTTTTTTCGTAGTGTTTTCAAGTATGTCTACCCTTCGCCTAAACCCTTTTTCATACTCTGTCTTCGTTCCGTCGCATCCCTTCTCCCTTGTTTTCTCTGGCTCTCGCTCGTAGTCTTTCTCGCTTTCTCCATAAGTGGCCACAACGTTGTCGTGGGTGGGAATGGATCCCGGTGGAGTTCGGCGCGGCGCGAGCGAAGAAGAGCACAGAGGAGAGAAGTAAAGTTCGCCACCTGGAGAATCAATACGCCGAGAGAGGCAGACTAGCTCGAGTGAGGGCGAAGAGCCAGGGCCGGGGTGAGTGCGGGATGACGTCCCGTCCACCGCTCTCGTTCCTCTCCTCGCACCCTTCTCTTTCGTGATATGAATGAAAACGCCATTCCCTTCAGGAACGATAACGTTTTATACAGCAAGACATCAAGGTCCAATCTTATTGTGTAACGTTTTAAAATCGACTCCGTCTGACCTGTTAGATATCAATTCGATGTTTTCTCGTATTTCAGTTTGAATCGCACGCTAAAATATTATATTGACAATTAATTAAATATTCTCTTCAGTACTCGCTCCTTCGAGCTGCACAAACTTGCACCAATATTTTTGTTAATGCGCACTCGAGGAGTGCCAGATAATATTGCATTGCCTCGGCCTCCTTTTAAATTTCATCCGTCTAACGTTCTAAGTAGAATTGATCGATCATGATTATATGAATTGCTCGAACAGTCTGGCACAGAACTCGTCTGTTATTCCTATCGTTCAAATAATACGTGCCTATTGATTGTGGGTTCTTGTTTCTGCGTAGATATCTCTGTATACCGAATTTAATTATACAAAGAGGAGTATTTGCATTTGTCACTGCAGATGGTCGAGTACTAGTAGGATTTCACCTTGTTGCGTTTATAACCATTTCATGAGTCATTGAATCTATATTAGAGACTGAACTCGCTTCGTCCTTCCACCGGTGTGCTAATGTCACGCCGATACAAAATCAAGCGCGCTCAGTACGTTGCTTTTAGCCGTGTCCAGAAAATCGAGTAATCAAATAAGGGCGCGGTCCTCGTCTGTCACTCGATTCGACAGATTGTTTATTGATACTTCGTGACATTAGCGGGACAGATTATTCGTGGTGTATACGCTTTATACCATTAGAAGCACGTCTAATCTCGGATCACGAGGTACACCGGCTCAGGACTGCAGAACATCGTCGCGTACGTGTATCCTGTCCTATGTAACAGCAGCATTCTCGTACGACAGAATGAATCGCAACCATACGAACGGCCTTGTTACGTCACTCCGCGACGACCGGCTACAACGTCCAACCAACAAATACAAACTCTTCAAGCTAGCAGCGTGTACCACTGGCGTGGCCATTCGCAAGCCATGCTGCTAGCTGCTGTTCGGCATGCCAGATTCTCTTCCTCTCCTTTCAATGAAAATCCCGACGACTTTCGAGTCGATCGACTCTCCTCTATATATGATACGCTTATATTTCCGCACGTATACGCACGATCGACCACGAGGCTTGCCTATAGTCCAGTGATAAGCGTCCTCACTGCGAGAAACTGTGCACGACCTGACTGTAGACTATATAGTACGTAGGCGATATTCAAATAATGCGTATATACATATATATGCGTATGTAATTCGTATATATATACTTTTATAATGACTAGCAAACAATTGCAAAAGATGAAACAAGACACTGGGAATGGACACAACGTAACCTCTTCTGACTGATAAACTAACGTTAAGGGAGAAACGTTTTGATTGGATGCAATTTTCTTCGTGTATCGAAGAAGCCCCCCCCCCTCCCCACGGGTTCCTTGCTCCCGTGCCAATCTTATCCGTGTTATCTTTATGACATGACCTAACTTTTCGTCGGGATCCAAACCTAACCTTAACCACAGCGAATTGGACGGGGAAAATTTATAAGAATGTTTCGCGATAATTGATTATGCTGAAAATGCTGTTCTTGAGCGTAGCAATTCATTAAGAGAGCACGATTAGGGTAAACGGCCCAGTTACTGACCCTGTCCCAAATTGTGACCCCGACGGCATAATTTTGACTGGCATAAATACAGTTTTTGTCGAATAATAGTTCAATTACCAGCTAATTAAAAAGCGTTTTTCACTTTTAATTCTTGGAGAAATACACTTTTTTAAATAAAATATTTTAGTATAGAAATTGATCGGTGAATAATGTGACACGCGTCTCAGTGGCTTCTCAGCAGCAGTCTGCACGGTGGCAGCAATTGCGACAACTACGTCATTGGGAATTTTGTTCGTCATGTAAGCATAGAACGACATAAAAATGGTGTTAACATCTTCAGCAGGAACCAGACTATCGATGAGATAAGAAATTATTTAACTTTTCGTTACATATTTTTCAAATTCGCGGTGTCAATAAGTGCGTCACATAATTAAAGTTATGTTGCTGTTGTTGACCCTCGATTTGTCACCTGTTGCATCGAAAAATTTGCTTTGTTTATTTATTCTAGTTTGTTTATACCTAATGTGTATCCACGAAATTACGTAAATTGCAATTTCACCCAATTGTATGGGGATATTCGGAAATGTCAGAAAGTGGATACGCGCAGGAGCTCGATTGTATAACTCAAATGTAGTGAAAATGCTATAAGTGAATAGCTGTTAGCCAATCGCGTGTTAGGATCAAAAGAAGACAAGCACAACGATTCTCATGAAACGCTGGCATCTCTCCTCTTTGGAAGAGTCAGCCATAAGGAAAGAAAGGAAGAAAGAAAGGGTCATTAATCGGGTACACGCAGGGTTCAGAAACTACGACATGGGTGTTTCTCGAGTGCCAGAAACCACGGCAGCAAAGAAGCGCTGTTAAAATAATGATTTTATTAATAAACCATAATTGTTTCACTTGTATGTACAATAGGTAAATCTCATTCGGAGGGCTTTAACGCACGTGTTGAAACCTTTAGTTTTGAGTTTGGCTATATCACGCGTGAATAAATATCGAAAATCCAACCCGGCCGGTCTTAAAGTGTCACTAACTGGGCCGTTTATTCTATATCCCTCTCCCTTTAATTCTTTACTTCACCGCAAAGATTTGCGGTACTTCTTGGAATTTTGTTGAAGACTCGGCAGAGAATTTACGAACACTATGTTTCGTTGTTATTTTCTTAAGGTCACGTTCGTATTGCAGAACAGAGTTTCCCTTTTATCATTGTGAACGTCCTTTATGTACGATTAATAATTCAAACATCACTGTGTCTTGTATGTACGTAAGACCAGAGGCTTCGATATAGCCTGGTTCGATAAACATCTTTATATGGAAAAAAATTATTTTATTAAGAATCACCAGGCGGCGGGAATGTTTGTTGAAGAAAATCCGTATAGCTGTTGGTCCGTGACGTTTATCAATTCACCATATTCTGGCCGACGATCTCTACCCTTTAACGAGCTTCGTTGGTAAAGTACTTTGCTCCTGCAGCGTCATTCTTGCATATCAATTATTCAGTAATTGCACTTTAAGAAATTATTCTATTTATAAGAATTTCTTGGTGCCAATGAATTTGTAATCTTCCCCATTAAGAAACTTCTGGTCAGGGCAAGGCTTCTTCCGCCATTTAAACAGTTCGCGCACTTCTCGTTACCCGAGGCCAAGAGGTCAGGCGAGTTAGGTGAAAGACAGGAGTAGCAGGTACTGGAGTAAGAAATACTCGAGTGTCTCCTCTTAGCCTGACAGAAGAAGGGCGGGCGGCCGTTGGAGTGCGTTGGCGAAACTAGATATATTTTTAAATCCGGTGGGCTACAAGCCACGTCAAATGAAGATCGCATGGTTTTAGGATATTTCTATCAAACCAATTGTGGCGTTACTCTTATCTCACCGTTATAGGAAACGGATAAATGTGTATACACGATGTCAACGACGCAATAATTTCACCCCATACGTCACTCGATGGTCGTTATCTATCGATCGGAACAGACCTAGCTGCCTGAGATTCCTTTTTGCTTCTTGGTTCAACGTCATGTGGCGAAAGCTTCTGTTGACTGATCAAATGTTCCTAGAACTTCTGTACAAATTATAAATACCTTCTGAGTACTCTGTTGGAGCCAGTACTCCTTTTTTCATCTCTCTCGTCCACGTCAATTACACGACACACAACACATGGTCGGACGTAAATTCGCGAACTCTCAAATTCCCAAGCCCCTGGACGTCTCCGCCATTGTCAGTCTGCCTACGGACACATTCCTCTCGAGACTAGACGAACCTTTGCCAAGACAAGAGTCATCATCCAGGTTAGTGATACTCAAATTAGGCTGACAATTTTTACAGACTACGCGATACGTTCTTTTTTAACCGATAATCAACACCAGATTTCTGGGTAATGGGATGGGTGATACAGACAGGAAATTCTATCCTGATACACTTTATTATTATCTTTCAATCAGTCTAATGTATAGTTTAAGCATTGCCCAAAACGATCGAGCACTCTAATCAGTGTCCAGGGTATTCGAATTAAAGTATTGACGATGTCGCGAGGACGCGACAATGAAGCGTATAAAATTATTTTCTTTGGCGAAGATCCATCGGATATCGGCGTGGAGAAACAAAAAAAAACTGTTTGAGTACCGCTGCCCTAGATTGTGTAGTATAGCTACGGCGTATCGTAACTTGTAAAGACCGCAGTCCACTGGCGAACTGAAATAACCGTATCGCCCTGCTAACCCCACTACCGGGTTTGGCGTTTCTTACGTAGGACAGTATTCGCCAATTAATACCACGTCTGATCAATGCTTCATGAAGACCCCTTGTAACCCTACGTCAACAATATACTACAAGTGCACCTTCTAAGCGTTCTACCGCACTCGCGAATTTCCTACATCTTCCTTGTCACCTTGTTCACCCATGACGAATTTGGAATTTTTTGTTCTCGCCGAATTTCTTATCTCATACTTCATCGGACGATCATTAACATTCCTCTAAGTCTTTGACTGTAGCTCAATATTGGACAAGCCCCAGATGATTGGGAAAAGAATGATGGAACCAAGCGACAATCGTACGTCTCGTCTATTAAAGATCCCCGAGTTTTCCGATAATTCATTATATTATTCCTATATGTATATCCCCTTGGATCCAGGCACCAACTCAGCTCTACTTCTCCTGTTTGCCTCCATTGGCCCCAACATAATCACGGCCCTCCTTTGTTCCTATCTCGTTCTCCTCCACGGTCGTTATGGATTGGCAAATTAAAATGCACCTTTGTAAAGACGTCTGAACACGCGCTCTCATTACCCTGTATCGGTACGAGATATTGTTGACGATACCAGTGGAACACGTTGTACCACCGGTCAATTGATCTACGTGGTATGATTATTCAGAATTAACAGTTGTGCGACTTCTACGATGCCTCTTGTGGGGTGTATTATGTTTCTCAATATTTTCATACATAGTATGCATAACAACTGGATATCACTGGGTTTCTTTTACCGTCTTGTCACTCGTATTGCAACGTGAAATATTTAACAACCACAATTTGACTATTTTGCAATACCTGTCCTTATTTTTTTCTGCAATGGCTGACGGCTGAACACGTGATGTTTTTACATACTCGTATTGTCTCTATTTTACGAGTACACGTAATTCTTTCTTCTTTATGGATTCGGGACATCAAAAGACGTACATAACATTCATACCGGTAAAAGCCGGATCGGTGCATCGTGTTGATTCTTTCGTGACAGCTGATGTGTACCCACACGCAAACCTTAGAAAGTACTATTACGTAATCCAGTGTTCGTTGTATTAGGTCGCAATAGAATGATCCTCTTTTATATATGTATTAAGAGAGTACTCGTCTTTCTGGTAAATGCTTGAGCATCGATGATATCGATCACACTTTAAACAGGTGTCGTATGTGATATTTTTATTAACGAAGCCTGATGTACTTATTTGTTTAGATGTCACGCCGGCGGAACAGGAAGAGCTCTTCATCACGAAGCTACGGCAGTGCTGCGTGGCTTTCGACTTTATGGATCCAGTTGCGGATCTCAAGGGCAAGGAAATCAAACGTAGCACGCTCAATGAACTGGTCGAATACATCACAGCGGGACGAGGCGTTCTTACCGAACCCGTCTACCCCGAAATCATTAGGATGGTACGAGTCGTCATGATAAAGGATTAGTTGATTCAGTTGTGCCTGAAATAATATTTTTGGTAGAGACGATTAAATTACGTGGGAATTTCCTGAAATGCTTTATATCGAATGAATCACAATTTCTCATGATCGTTGGCTTTAAACACGATAGATAACTGGTATTCAATTCTAATTATACGTGAAATCACCTTGATCGATTCCGATATGACGATAGCAGATTATGTACTGAAAAGTTTTTCCTCGTGATAGTGTGAGGTTAGAATTCTTTTTTATTATGCACAAGTGGAATTTCTACTATTTTTTTGTGTGATATACTGTGTTCCATTATTTTTTTCTATTTTTACTGTTTTACATGTATTTACTGCGTATGATTTAAAGTTAACGACATGTTGGTTTTGCGAAAGTTGGAAGCTATTGCTTATGAAAGAGAATTTGTGCAACAGATGCCAGTGACACATGAACTTAGTGTGCGAATTCACTCGTTGGGAGTAATTATGAAATTGATAATGAACAAAATGCTTAAATTGTGACATTTTAAAAATTTTCGTTTGCGCTATTATGATAAGTTACCTTATACGGAAGATCTCGCGATAATGTGGTGTTGCGTAAACTGTATGTTGTTGTTTCGAATACATTTAATCGACGTGGAAAAGTTTTGCGACTGCAAAAATTTGCTTGTATAGAAATATTGTAAGGGAGAGAACATGAATCATCCAGGGTACTTTTTTTGTACGCTTCGGTAAATTTTCGAATCTTCATTCTGAGTATTTGAAAGAATTATCTGTAGACTGGAGAAAGTTTTTTCTATAATAATTTTTAATTTTTACTACCGCAGATTTCGGCAAACCTATTCCGTACGTTGCCACCTAGTGAAAATCCGGACTTCGATCCCGAAGAAGATGACCCTACCCTGGAGGCGAGCTGGCCCCACCTTCAGGTGGTTTACGAATTCTTTCTTCGTTTTCTCGAGTCCTCGGACTTCCAGCCTACCATCGGCAAAAAGGTTATCGACCAAAAATTTGTTTTACAGGTAAATCAATTGTTTTTACTATGTCATGACGTTAGTCGAAGTACTACTATTAAGATGTATGCTAATGCGATATGTGATCTGTATTATTTTTTTTACAGTTATTGGATTTATTTGACTCGGAAGACCCCAGGGAGAGAGATTTCTTGAAAACAGTGTTGCATCGTATCTATGGAAAGTTCCTTGGCCTTCGGGCATTTATACGCAAACAGATTAACAACATTTTCCTCAGGTACGTTATTACGTTTCTTATATCTTGTATAACATTTCCTACTTTGTCATTGATAGGCTATACCTAAATACGTTTGAAAAAACTTATTACAAAATGTTTTAATTTTGTGATAATGGTCGATAAGTGCATTTTTGAAGTTCGCAGCTTCATTTATAATGGAACAAAGCACTAATGACAAGTGGAACATAAGAGTAACGGTCATAATTAATAAAAATATTTCATAGGTTTGTGTATGAGACGGAACACTTCAATGGAGTCGGCGAACTTCTCGAAATTCTGGGAAGCATTATCAATGGATTTGCTCTACCCTTGAAGATTGAACACAAGCAGTTCTTGGTGAAGGTATGAATCCAAGTAATTTTGACAATACCGCAAAGTCTTTAGTAAATTTTTAAACTATCTTTGTTAATATACGAAGAGTATCCCCCCAAGATATACACGGGTATGTTTGTCCTTTACTATTCAATCACATTACATATATTTAAATAACTTGCAGGTACTGTTACCACTGCATAAAGTTAAATGCTTGTCTCTGTACCACGCGCAGCTTGCATACTGCGTGGTACAGTTCTTGGAAAAGGACGCGACATTAACGGAGCCAGTTGTACGGGGCCTCCTGAAATTCTGGCCTAAGACTTGCAGCCAGAAGGAGGTCATGTTCCTGGGCGAAATTGAAGAAATATTGGATGTTATAGAACCTAGCCAATTCGTTAAAATACAAGAACCATTGTTCAGGCAAATTGCGCGTTGCGTGTCGTCACCTCATTTTCAGGTATTAATACAGAACTTGGCACGTCGCGAAAGATGTCACAGTACATTATTTGACAACTAGGGTAACCATGATTTTATATTTTCAGGTTGCAGAGAGAGCGCTGTACTTTTGGAACAACGAGTACATAATGTCTCTGATCGAAGAGAACAATCATGTTATAATGGGAATCATGTTTCCGGCACTGTATAGGATCAGCAAGGAGCATTGGAACCAGACAATTGTCGCCCTTGTCTACAATGTTCTCAAAACCTTCATGGAAATGAATAGCAAGCTCTTTGATGAACTTACTGCCAGCTATAAGTCTGAGAGGCAAAAGTGTGTATTGCATTTAAAATTGCACGCCATAGAAAATCATCGTTGTGATCGTTTGATAATTCAACAAATGTATTTGCAGAGAAAAGAAGAGGGAAAAGGAGAGGGATGAATTGTGGAAGAAACTGAATGAGCTGGAGCTTGAGCGACGTGGGGCTCTCACAGCCACCCCAAACACACCAGTTCCTGCCACTACTGCACCTGCGACACGAGCCCGCCCCTGAGCTGGTCAGTAAAAATCTTCTTTCCTGTAGATCTGTAACAGCTTATTTCAAACTTCTCTAAGGCCACAAATCTTGTAAACAAACGTACAAAGGCTAATGCAAATTCGTTATTTTATTTTACAGGTAGAAACTCACTACCACGCTGCCCAACTGTTAGTCCTTAGTTTACGTCGATGGTCCATACACTACAAGCAAAAAAAAAAGAAACAAATTATCGTTGTTAGTGAAAACGAAGATGTCTCACGATGACATTCTTGACGTAATATAATTCCTTTCTTTAGTTGCGCCTAAAAGGCGGAGCGGAGGAGAGGGACAGAAGAAGCAGTAACTATATTTTATTCTCCTTTGAAGCCATGATGATCGGTTGGTGATGATTTTTAATGATTTTGTTGTGTATATTAATTTTTAATATTTTTGACGGCAATGATTTAAGTTGTATGGTTTACTCAGTGTCAGCACATAATACGAGGATGTTAGTCCCTTCTTAATTAAGGCTAGCTGTGCTCCGTGGGAGGTGAAAGGGATGATCGAGGTGGGTGGGAATAATCCGGGCAGTGGGGGAAGGAGAGTTATCGTTAATCTTCTGTAATTCATACGTTCGATTGGGATACGTTGGAGGATTGTGTAGACGGTAGAAAAAAAATTTAGGAGAATAAATGGATAGAGAAATGAGCCAAGTCAACTCTTAACCATCCTGGTGCGGTGAGATATCAGACTGCCAGTCAGCCAGCCAACCAATTGAATCAACCAAGCAGTTAGCCCAGCCTGCCATCCTATTATCCAGCTAGCCAGCAGCCAACCAACCAACCAGTCAGCTAACCGATCATCCACCCACCTCGTTCCAATCTTCACCTCCGACAGCCGGCAGGGGCGTTGTTTGAAATGTATCATATATTCGTATTAATGATAATAACTATAACAAAACATAATAAATTAGGTAAAAATATATATAATACGATATATATATTATAAAAACATAGTAATATTGATGATATGACAAAAAGTTTCACACACTCACACACGTTACAAATAAATGCATGAGAAGCTGTGGTTAAACATCCACACGTAAGGTACACACCCATGTGCTATCGATACTAACATTGCGCTGACTGCATGCCCGCAGCTCGACGAGCAACTTTTTTCAAGAATGAAAAAATCGTAGAGGCATACAAATGCATAAAGTAACATTAATGAATAATAATATTGAATCCATTGAAGAGAAAACGTAAGAAATATATGTTGTTTTTTAAATAAAAAAAAATAAAAGAAGCGAGGGACAAATATACAATAAAAAATTTAATTGTACCAAAATATCCATGGTTGCTTATAAATATAATAAATAATAGAGATACAATGCATAAGATTTATTCGGAGCTGTGCTCCCACCAACCACCGCAAAAGTGTACGTGGGATCGTTTTTAAAATTTCTTACCATTGCATAATAATGATAATAATGATACAAATAACAATAATAAAAATAATATTGACAAATAGATGGAAGTAATACAAGAATGATCGCTTGCTCACGTTCTCAGAATGTAGTGCGAGAGATACCTAATCGATCATTCAGAACATTACTTTCATGCAATATGTCTGTGGCATAATGTTTCGTTAATTTCTTGTTACACTCCGTTTTTCTCCTCTTCATGAAAATCATTTTCTGAAAGTCACGTGAGAGTATAAAATAAATGATCATTGCCAATTTGTAAATGCTGTAGCGACTCCAAAAATTAAATAAAAAAATAATGTTTGACGCGTGAATACACATAGGCATTTTAAGCGAATGTCTATCTTAACTTTACTGTCAATTCCTTTGACGCTGCTTATTTACGTACAAATATTAATTAAAGATAGGACGTATTACAAAAAAATATTGTTTTACATTATTATAATATATTTTTACCGTTTACCATTAGTTATATTAATCCGTAACGAATAGTTACTTTTCATAACGGAGCTCGTTGTACAAAGAATTAATAAATACGGTGAAAATCGATAGTGTGGATAGGGTATCTATTGAGATTTCGTTTCTAATTACACTGGTACATAATTTTATTTTCATAAAAAAAAGCAAGTCTTAACCTTGTCTCTTATTTTTGAAGTCGTCATTACCAAAAATTTTTCCTTTTCTAACATATGTAAATAACGCACTTGAAATTCTTTACGCACTGTTGTGCACGAATGGATAGGCAACTTCTCTGTTTATTTAAAAAACATACAAAATATAACACTCCAACAAGGTCTTCTAAAATAATCAGCTCATGAAAACGTTTTTTTTTTTAACGTCACATTCTATCTATTCTCTTTAATCACATCATATTCTGATGATATCATTCAAGAACTGTGGGTACGTTCCAAAATTCACTGCCGGGACTACGTGATCACAGTGTCCCTGTTTAGCTGCATGCAATGGATGCGTCACAATACTCGTAGTACTTAAGTACATTTTGAAACGTACCGTGCATAGTTATTACTTATAACGTATCCTCATGGAAATAATTTAATTAAATTCTCATGAGCCTAATTTTTCTAAAATTAATCTACTCATTCTGTTATTAGAGGTAAGTTTGTATCATTTAATTTTTGTATTATGATGTATGTACGTACAATTGTACAAAATCGGAAAGTTCTCAGTTGCCTATGGATAAACACTATCAACTACATTAAGGAGATACGGTGAAGCTTACGATAGCGATAATCTATATAAAATGTTAACTTGTTAATCATTTATTTACACTGATAATTCTTTTCAATGTCAAATTGAGGTGTCAAACTAGGGTCACACCGTTCGTTCGGTACAATACGGCAATATATAGACTGTATCCCATTGAGTGCGCGCGGCGAATGGTGCAAGATACAATCTGTTGAATCTTAGCGATCATATCCTAAATAGCACGTAAATCTTAAAATTATCTGCGTTTTCAATATGTTAGAAATCCTCTCCATTTCCAAAAGGCCTTACTTCTCCACAAGGGAGTTACCAGAGATGAGTAGGGAAATTGCCACTCACAAGGAGCATCACTTTAGTGTCCCACTCCGATTTTTTTTGAAACTCAACTATGCTGTAGCACTTGAAAAACTAAGAAACACGTATTTTTTTTATCGGCGGAAAAACGGTTTTAGTGGATGAAATCAACCCCCAAAGTTCGACATGTGGACGGGTGATAATGCAGTTTCTTCTAGAAAGAGTCGACCGGTTTCAATGAAACAAAAACTAAAATGTTTCTCATCGCGAGTAATGAAAAGTACACATTGCTATTAAAAAGAAATTTTCACATATAAATTAATAAAAACTGGTACTACGGTGTAGTGGCTAGCGTGCTTTGCCTCTAGGTGGAAGCCTAGAGAGTGGGAGGGATAAGTAAATTAACTGACATTTAAATTTTTTATAAATTTAAAGACAAACTCGAGCATGTCGTTTACCCCCTTAAACCCAGTA